>KV908339.1:1032247-1054747 GCA_002005505.1 Botryococcus braunii | reverse complement strand
TCGCCGTAAACGCTCGAAGTTGCCACGATGGTAATCCAAAAAATAATTAACTGAAGTTGAAGATGCCACCCTGTGGCAACCTAAAAACAAATATTGCCTGGAAAAGTCGCCGGCTTGGCAACTACCCTACGGCACTAATCGGACCACTGCTAGCGACTGTTGTAAACCTTACTCCGGAACTCTTGGTTGTGAGCTGATCCATCTCATCAGCGTCTGGTCACATGACTCATGTGAAATGAGTCAAGTAGCTTGACAGATGCATCCTTCTGCATGCAAAACGAAAGTCGGAAACATAACCTAAGCCTGGATCTGGAAGTTCCAGACTGGAACCCCTAAATCCACAGTTCTGTCGGTTTGAAAATGGGACAATATGGGACCAGGATGGGCACGGGACCACATATGGGACGGCATATGGGACCCGGATGGGGCCATGTGTGGTTGACCCATTCTGGACCACTTCTGGCCCAGGGCTTCACACTTAATCCTAGATGGGATGGGTTGATACAAGGTTGCGATGAGGTGGGGTCAAGCCACACCTGTTTCGAGATGGGTAGTGACGGAGTTGCGCTCAATTAGGACCCGGTCGACTTTGGACCTGAACGGGGTGTAACTAGCTGGGCTGAAGTGAGAACCAGCCGAATTTGGGCATGGATGGGATGTGACAAAATTTGACTAGCATGTGTCCCATACTTCAACCCCAGGTGTGTAACCTTACGGGGCCAGTGCACCTAGCTGTGCACTGCCTCTAAAGCCAATTCCCCTGCAAACTTGGGGTTGCCCCTTTGGCACCTATTGTCATATTTGGGGGTTTGGGGGTGGACACGAGGCCTTATCCAGAAGAACCATGATAACACGGATCCGACCCGAGCACCTTCGAGCCGATTCGAACCCGATCCTAGTCACTGTTACAACTCCCCCCACGTTAAGTGTCTTGCGTCCCCGCAAGACCCCGGTGAATTATTTATACTCCATTACATGGTTCCGTTCCCTTCATACCTTAACCGTTGAACCGGTAGTGGTGGCCAGCCACACCAATCCTCAAGCTAAGGAATCCATGTGCGAGACCCAACTGGCTAGCAGTTCACCCCATACTGCCTCATGGCGTCATACGACACACTTCCGTGGGCGGGTGGTTTACCATCACGTTGAGGCGTCCAGCGCCCGCAATGGCCGTCCATGCTGATTGGGTCTCGCACGAAGATAACACTCACCAACGACACAGCGCTGCAGACCCTGAAACCCCCAAATATGACAATAGGTGACAATAGGGGCACCCAAATTTGCCCCTGCTCCTGCTGGTGTTCAATTGAACACTACCCTCCTGGGCTAGCTGGTGCATCTCACTAGATCAGTCTTTTTCTCCGATGGCATTTTTGAGTGTGGCAACGTAACTTTGTCCTGTGTGTTGCTTCAATCTCGCGTGTTCTGGGCTTTTGTGAGAAGTACACGATCAAACGATCCACAAATTTCCATTCTTAATTAAACTAAACAAAACTACGTGTATCTTGACACGAACCGTACGGTGACTTGGACCCAAACCAGTCAGTTTAACCTCAATAAGGTCCTCCTCAGCAGATGTGGCTGTGCCAGCTCACAACCAAGGATTAAGTTCGAAGTTTGCACCTGAATGAAGCTAAAGGTGCCAAGCTCGATAAGCCGGCTGATTGTGGCAATCGCATGATCAAACAAGAACCGTCCCCTGCCACTTTCAATTTGGCACGTGCTACCGTTCTCTGTCAATAAGGACGACATAGAAGAAGATGCCTGTGGCCAGGGACAGTGCCTAACGCAGGCCTTCAATGGTATACCTATCCGCTTCTATCAAGAATATAGTCCACACTGGTTTTGACATGATCCTCCAGTTACCGTCATGGAGGAACCCTCATTATTCTGTCTCCCCAACACCCCTCCTTCCTCCCCCCCCCTCTCTGACCCTCCCCACCCCCCCTTCTCTCTCTCTCTCTCTCTCTCTCTCTCTCTCTCTCTCTCTCCTCTCTCTCTCTCTCTCTCTCTCTCTCTCTCTCTCTCTCTCTCTCTCTCTCTCTCTCTCTCTCTCTCTCTCTCTCACACACACACACACACACACACACCACACACACACACACACACACACACACACACACACACACACACACACACACACACACACACACACACACACACACACTCACTCTCGCTCGCTCGCTCGCTCGCTCACCCCCGCGCCCTGATGCCCTATGATGGCTCCGCAGCAGCCATCAAGCCAGCAGCCCATTCCCTTGAGGTATTGGGTGAAATATTGCCCAGATGCACTATTGCTGTTGAGTTGCTTGAAGGCTTCTGAAGCACAGAACTTTGAAGGATGTAGAGAAACATGCATGTCCTGGGGTATCTCAACTTCCCATGATCTCTGCCGCTGTGAAATGCACAGCAGAGCTTATCTGCACTTGTTGTTATGGGACTTCTGGGCCTAGAGGTAGATCTGTGCATTTGGTACTCATGCAGGTTTTCACGTCCCGCAAGTCTAAGGAGATGCACAAGTGTCCATGTCAAGTGCCACAAGCACCTTGGGGTCGAAACTCTTGGTCACATACTGTATGTGAACATGTACTATTTGGATTCTTGGACAGATTCTCCATGACCAGAAGAGTTGGCAGGCACAGGAATGATCAACCACTGAGGGCCCACCAGCTAGGTGATGAGAGCGAACAAGACTCAATAACGAAGATTGAAAACAGTAAGATGTTAAATGTTCAAATCCCCAAGAAAATCACAGCAGAAAGATGTTGCAGCAGTTAAAAGTACTGAAACCCCCCCCCCCCCCCCGGCGGGGGACGGGGGGCGGAGGGGTTGGGAACCGTTACATACGCCCTATTACTCATGCCAACCCCAAGACGTCCCAGGATCAAGGAGCCTGGGATGTTTCCTGACCCATCAATTGCAGGATTATGGTAAGGATATCCCGAGGTCCATACCTTTGGGCTCCTACTCAGTTTAGTAGTGGTCTGTTGTGCACCAATGAAGGACGAGCATGGCTACACCCATTTCAGAAGCCAGGGGGAGCGTAGTGAGAACCAAACAACGAGTGTCAATACTAAATGTTTAACGGATATACCTTGACCTGCTGCGCAGACATTGTTACGTACCATCCACGTGAACCTTACCCGTCACATACAACGGCCGGCTTTACTTGAGGGTTTCCTACCCTAGAATGCCATCTTCAACCCAGATCTGACATCTGAGGGCGTGTTAGGATATTTTCAGCGCTGCATTTCGAGCAGGAGGCTCCGAATTATAGATCCAGTTGGAGGAGGAATACTCATAGAGTGAGCGTAGAAGTCAGAATAACGCTGGCGTGGACTCTAAGGACATGCATCAATGGATAGGCGTTTGAAATTGCTGCAATGCCTTGCTTTTGACTGGGTAACAAAGGTGGATAGGTGTGCAATCCACATAGCAGCCCCCATCTTGCTTTTTCCTTCATGATCGATTGGAATGCCGTACGATCTGGATCAACATCAACCTTGGACGAATACGTAGATACTTTCACAGTTAAAACCCACAGGACAAAGGACCGGAAGTTCCAGAGATGACAGCATACAATGTTTCATGTGCATAATCGTTGTGAGAAACTAGCACAGTGAAAAGACGCTAAGTGCCGTAAAGAAAAAACAGACCGTTCGGATGGCGTGGGTATCCGCAGTCGTGCAATCTGGAAGCCTTGATTGCGTGAACATATGTCCTCCCAAAACACTTAGGACTGCTGCTCCCTTGAGATCTCCAGCTCATAACCGCAATGTGCCAATGAACTCGTTCGATGCACGGTGAAATCCTGCGAGTCTTGATCCTCCTTCTTGGCAGGACATGCCGCTACACCGTTTATGCGAACCGTCTACCCTTTCATGTCTCCTAACCACTATTATCTCATTGTTCACTTGATCAGACCCCTTACGGGTTAGGCCACTGCCATTCCTGGTGGTTCGAGAATTGTGACCTGAAGGGTACCACCCGTACGGGCCTCACCCCGCACAAACAATGTCAGATGAACCCACTTGTCCCAATAAATAAGCCTTTAGGCAGTGTGATTATGTAACAGGCAATATTTGATCCTCTTATACGGCGGGCAAGGTGTTTCCAAGGGATAATAACGAGAGTGAGTTTCTCTGATTGCAATGTTTTGGGTTGGCCCTCAGCCTGCGCCCTCGCTCTCAAAACCTGCAGCGTGGTATGAGCCCTTTAAGAGCCGTGGAAGCTGCTGCAAGCCCTCCAACATCTCAAGGTAAGTATATCTGCTCTTCAACGTGCTGATTGGAAAGCTGAGGTATGTGCCTGGGTTAGTCCATTAATGGACTCCTCCATTAGTGAGCACGAACATCAAAACAACTTTTGCGTTGCTCTCCCCACCTGCTTGTTGCCTGTGTTACCGGCACGCCCTCTGAACATGCACATACGCTGTAACAAACAACATTTTGTTCCTTGAGTGATTTCCATCTTCTCAGGCATATGCCTGCCTGAACGATGAATAATTCGTTGACACTGCTCCTAATGTCAATATTGCTTACTACAGCTGCATAATGCTGGATGGTACTTGAACAGGTCGTGCTGAACAGGTTGTCTAAACGGGCCCCTGTGGGTAATGCCTGCAGAAAACATTGTGGATGCGGCTGTTGACGTGTTGAAACAGGCAGCTGCAACTCAGAGCATTCCTAGCAAGCGGGTCTTCTGGGCCCTGCGACAGCTTGAAAAAGCCAAGATACCGGTACATTTCAATTCCTTCTGCAAAGCCCTGCTCCTAGGCCCTGTCCTGAATCAAGTGCCTTTGCAGAGAGAGGGAAGGAGCCAAAAGCCCAGTATCTACGGTGGAAAGAAACACAGGGACGTCTGGGGAGTCAGGCGTGGGCTTACGGCTTCACTTGAAGGCTTGATGATAACAGGAGCATGCCCAAAACATTTGTCTTGGCACCTCCTGATGGTTTTACCAATCTGAAGCTCACTTTAGACAGAGGGTGTATGGGAGGGAGCATAGCAGGATACCTTGGTTGCCAGTCCAATACAGGAGCAGCATGTTTCGATTGTCATTACCTGGAGCTTTTACTGTGAATTTGCATAAGACAGAGCCGTGGCCCCTCTCAACAGCCCATTTGTACACATGACCCTTTGTTGTTGCCACTTGCTTGTGTTGTCCACGGCAGTTCTTTGGCAGCTTGGTGGATTCCAGTGCCGCTCAAGGTTTTACATACTTTAATCAAGCACATATCATTGAAGGTGTATGGAATGCAAGTTTCACGGGCCTGCCCTCGAGGATTGCTAAGGTCATAGCTCTTGGCATCATTCAGACAGTACTGCGGACGTTGTTGCAGGACTCTTGGCATCTAAAGGCCTCTAGCATTTTCCTTGTGGCACTTCCTTTGAGGCCTCTTTGCTTTGTAGCACCAAGTATGTACAGGCACGGTCTCATTGCTTTGTCTTTGAAAGGATGTGAAGGCCGTCTTCAAGAAATCATGTATGCTTTGTGCACATGTAGAGCTTGTTTCGTAGCTGCTAGCCGGCAAGTCGTCAGGGGAAATGGTTTAAGTAGTGTTCTGGAGCCCCAAATATCTTGTAGGATCAAAGAATACGGTTGCTGTGCTGAGCAGGAAGAGGACTGGGCCAAGCTGCTTGGTGGTAAAAAGGGGGGCACACGCTGGCGTCTTGTCTTCACGTCAGGTACGCACTGTGCTGCCTTGTGTTAATCCCAACCACTTGCAAGCACAGATACTCCATTCGTGCATGTGACCGTTTTGGAAACTGAGGCTATGCAAGTACAAGGACCAATGAGAGGTTCTGCACTACCTTTCAATGTTAACTCTGACATGGCCCACTTGTACAACAATCTGGTGAGTTTATGCTAAGGAAGGAGGCAGATGCATATGTGGTAGAGATCCATGTCCTGAAAGGGTTGTGTTTCAAGTCCAAGAAGGGATTGCTTGATAAGGGGTTGAGGCAGGGGGCTGGCTGCACGGATACCTCATAGGAGATATTGTTTTCTCGGGTGATGTACTCCTGCAATTGGAGGATGAGATGGCTCAGAACTTGTCCTGGCCCACCTACTCCCAGTTCTAAGCGACCTTGTGATCTCAGCACCTAGAATCAAGCATGTCTTGAAGGGGTGCAAGCGCCTGACATGACTGCCAGGGGTTTGACAAGGGCATTGAGGTGTTTGTCAAAGTTTGTTGTGGACGAGAGACATGGGTTTTGTTAGTAGTGCGGACTTAGGGAGGATGGGCTTGACCCGGGTACAGGGACCAAGGAAGTGCAGAAAGCACTGAAGGGGGAAGAAGGATCTGGATCCTATTTCCCTCTCATAGGTTTGCAGGTACTTACCCCACCCATTGCTGAACATGGCCCCAACTAATGCACACCTGGCTGACGCTTCGTGTATGTACGGGGGGAACGTGGAGTGGTGCATTACATGATATCTCCGCGTGTGCCGGGTCATGTACACCTTACACTTTTTCTAATACACACCTGGCTGAATGGTTTGCTTATTCGGTATTCGAGGTCCTACAGGACTTCATTAGCAATTTCAGGTAGCTTCAAAATGATTTTGTCCTGGTGAGAGTGATTAACATCGGACCTGATGGCACCTGTGGTTCAGTGTCTCAATGCTTCCCAAGGGCATGTTAATGCCTCCTTGGGATGCTTCCCTTCCACACTCCAACAAGACGTCAAAGCTCCACTGTGCTCCCCGTTGATTTTGACAGTAACCTCCATGGTGAAGTGAGTCTCAAATGGTTCATCTTTGGGGGAGGGGGCAAGAAGATGAGGAGTACTTACATATAGCTGGTCTTGGGGTTTGCAGTCATGGGATTTGGAAACTGGAAAGATTACAAATGGCATCTACCTGGGGCAACTAGCAGCCTTGAAATTCAGCGGGCCTTTTACCATGGAAGGGGTACGTCTTTAGAGTCCGCTGGGCTGGCTCCACCTCCCTCCACATTTGCCCCCCCCCCCCCCAAAGGGGCACCTTTGCCCAGCACATTTCCTGCACACGCACGACTTGCAGGATTTTTTCTGTGGGGTGTGCGAGTGTTGCATGTAGCAGAGGCTCCCCAAAGGAGCAGAGATTTGCTGCAAGTTCATGTGGGCTGCAGATCTTGATGAAGAGTGTCTCCAAAGTTATCAAACAAAGTCTAGAGGAGAAAGAGCAGAAAGGGGGGGAGGTAAGGCAGGGGGATAGTGTTGCACTGACAAGTTGGTCCACTTTGGAGTGTTATATGGGCAAACAAGCCAGCTGTTGTTCTGCTGTTTGTCTCAGGGATATGTTTACTTGCACATTGGAGTTGTTGAGGATGACATCAAGTGTGTTACCCTTGGGGGAAGCAGAAGCGGCTGAGGTTTGACTTCAATGAGATTGCACTTCGACTGGGGCCCAAGTGGTTCACCTTCCAGCTCAAACCGGGTCAATTTGGAACCAAGTACGTTGCTGTTCGAAAGATCTTGGATACAGAGACCAATTCCAACTGTAATAATGCCTGTGCACTTGCCTGCGCTAGAGGGCGTTCTTTGCCCCAACCCCCGCCCCCTGCATCCCCTTTGAAGATTCCTGATTCCTGCTGAAGGCGTCTGGACATCGTTGCATACATTGTTGAAAGCGCTCCACCACCTGAACTCCAAGCGAAAAATAGCATCCAATTGTTACACTATGTTTGATTGCAAGTGCTGGGGTAATTCCTCGTGACATGCTTGTGGGGTTCCTGCTTGGGCTTCTGTCGGTGCACCTGTGTGATGTCAAATGGTGAAATTACCCTGCTGAAGAGGTGTGTTTGCATTACTGTGTACCAGGTTATTGGCAACAATGGGAGCTTCATCGCTTTTTGTGCTAGCTTGTTTCTGTGGATGTGTCAATCAGTCTGTGCGTAAAGGATCTGCCTACACCAGGTGTGGATACGGCTGCATGGAGGTGTTTGTGCAACTGGTTGTGGTGTGGCTTGGTACGTTCGAGGCATGGCATGTGACTGGCAGGGAATGTGCTGGTTTCCATCGCCATTTGAGATTGACTCGAGGCTTTTTGGCCTCCTGTGTGATAGGGACTAAGGGATAGCAAATCAGAAGCTTTTGGGATGGCCATTTGGCTTACGGACTCTCATGAACTTGAGCAGGAAGACCGAGGATGACAAGAGTGGGCCCTTCTTCACATTCTTCTATGTGGACAAGGATCTGGCTGCAGCTCGGGGACGTGGCGGAGGCGTCGCCCTTTGGAAAAGAACCACTCCTGACTGGGACCTCAAGGCTGGAATAGACCTGTGACCTCTTTGCGTTATCGGCTTTGGTTGATGAAAGTGGAAAATAGTGCCGGCAATTTGCTTGAGAAGCCCTTACAGAGGAAGAGGCGTGTGGCCCAGGAGCTTAGTAACATTTTGTTTAACATGTGGAACTTCTTCATTGCAGCAGCATAGACTTAGCGATCCTCTGATTGGTCTGTCCAAACTGCATGAAACAATGGAGGTTTGCTGCTGCTGTGTGCCGCTACTTTTTGCTGGCGATAGAGCTGTTGCCTGCCATCTGGGGTCTAGGAGCCAACTGGTTGGGAGAGTCTTTTTGCAACTGTTTATTGGTTAGGTTGTATTGAAGAAGGTGTCATCTGTCCAACCTCTAGTGGAGAAGCTGCCACAGAAGCTGCATGACACAAATGCATTTTGAAATGGATGTGTAGGCTTAGATGATATATTTGAGAGGCTTAGGAGGCTGCCTTGTCACGCTGCTTGCTGTGGCTTGCTCCACTGTCGTCAACATTGTGGAACATCGACTTAACAGGGTGCCATGAACGGGCAGATGGCATTGCGTGTCGGTGCACAAAGTGGATGGGGAAAAGATGCACGGCTTTGCTGGAGTCTGAGTCTGAGTGTTATCTCTACTGTCTCCGATAGACCCCCTGTCTTCCCAAGATCGAAGAGGACCGCTACTCAAAATTGTTTCGGTCCAGCAGACGTGATATGCAGGCTCTGTGAATGATGCGTGACTTGCCAACCTCGTACAGGAATATTACGCAGCCATTGAGAGGGTAGCTGGGACATGAGCACAAGACAGAGATCTGAGTCCGCGGCCTAAAAATTGATATTTTCCACGGCGGTTTGCAGTCAGTGATCAATGAGTCAAAGTATCGACTGTCTCAAAGCGCTGAGGCACTGCACAGAAGGGACACAGTTTTCCCCTTCGCTTGTCCTCCGTGAATAGGATCGGCGTATGCCGTAAATGCAGGCATATGGTGCTGCCATTGGATTGTAAATGACAAAATGAGTGACCCAAAGTTGAGTCATGCCTGCTATCTGCTTGTTGCTAACCATTACAGGTACTCCGCTTTCATTCGTGAGAGTCATCCCCACTTTGAACCAGCTACATCCAGGACCGCTACATCTTCCACACAACTTGTGTTCTAGAAACACACGTGAATCGCACATAAAATCTACACCACACACACACACACACACACACACACACACACACACACACACACACACACACACACACACACACACACACACACACACACACACACACACAGGCCATGCTGCCGTCTTGAAAAATAATGCTACTCTACACGTATTTCTCGTCCTTTATTTAGCTATCTAGGAGGTTTTTGAGGACTACGAAACAAAAACCTTGCTAGTACAGGCTTCACAGAGAAGCAGCCTATGCAGGAGTAACATACGATCACAGCCATACTCAATGATGGATCGAGAACGGGAAGGTTCCTTAACCTCCTGGGTAAGTTCTGTCGCTCAAACCTCAACCTGCAACTGCTCTCTCTGTAGATGTTGGTGGTACAGTAGGTGGTTGTCAACTCAATCTCTCTGAGCAATATTTGGACCACCCTTCGCTGCAAACTTGCGGCAGGATTGTTGTCTGGGCAGTAGTAAGCAAAATTGCATTGTGTCAGTCCCTGCACAAACACAAATAAAACACCTGTGTAACAAAAGGCTGGCAAAAGGCAGTGCATTATATCGGGCCTGCTGAATAACAAGACTTGTGCACGCTGCAGCAAGTTGCGGGCTGCCATCTGGACCCGGAGGATGATGCTTCAAGTACACAAATAACGTCTACTTCGATGGTGTGGCCACTGCAACCCAGCCACGTCTTCCTCTCGGGCATCGCTAAATTCACCCATGGTGAAGCAATGTTACTGCCAGGATCCTTCCCTTCTTCTTCCATAGTGACCATCTCTGCAGGGGGAAATTTACTGTTCTTCTTGGACACTCCTCATCCTCCAATTGCTATTAGACTACGTTGCCATCAGCTTGGCCAGCGGCTCTGCTAGCTGGTGTGTCTCTCATTTCTACAAAAACTTGCATTACCCAACACGCTTAGAAGACTTCGCTTATGGAGGTGTACGTTCTCAAGCACAGGGCCGAGGAATGGCATTCATCTGAATGCCCTTGTTGCAGACAATGGTTATCCGCCACTCCTCTGCCTTGCGCACACCCTTCGCACCCCCCATCTGCAAACCCAACCCATGCCTTTTATAGCTTTATCGCCTGGCCCCTACCGTGCTATCCTGTCCCGGATTTTGCAGTGTGTGTGCAATAGACTGCCGATTGTTAAGGTAATGCAGTACCCCAAATTACTTTTTGTCCTCGGTGGAGGCAGATGTGTTTAGAGTCACATTACAACCCTGACTCAGCCATTAACGCCAATTGATGAAGGGCCTGTTTATTTGATTCTTTATCATTTACATGACGAAAGAGGTAGGTTTTCCATGTCCAGCAAAGTTTTATTTATGGTTTAGGATACATTGTTTCTGAAGTCTTTCTTGGAGACCTTTTGTGGAACCTCCCTGGCTTTCGGAGCAATAGGACACAGGCTGGACACGCTCTTCAGTGTGGCCTTCCAAACGAGCATAAATGCTATGGCTTTGCATGAGAAGTCAGATGCAGCAAGTTTCATGGAGGAGGAATCAATGGGCTGCCACTTTTTATTCCAAACACCAGTGACAGGTTCTGATCCTGAGCAGCAGCCTCCATGAAGTTCTTGAAACGGGAGTTAAGAACGCTAGCCCATGCTTAGGCTTGAGGTAACAGAATGAGGTCTCGAGAGATGTGTCTGCCTCCTAGCCACGCAGGAGGCGCGACCCACATCCATATGTGCGGGGAGGAGCCAAACTGAGGAGGGGCAGGAAACCCTAGAGAGCGGGGGTTAAGGGCGACTGACCTCGGGATGCAATTTGAAGCTGAAGTTGGAGAGCAGGCGCGCCATAGCTGCCATGTAGGCCATCTGGCCCATGGACAGCCCCACGCAGGACCGCACTCCATCCGCAAACGGAAGGAACTTCTTCACCTGTCACGTAAAAAATCACGGGCTTCAGCCACGCGGGACAACGCTTTACTCGTTTCATTTTGGAGACATGCGGTGATTACATAGCAAAATGAGCGCAGACAAGGCTCCTACGCAAGTGACACAGATCTTTGCACTTGCTCATCGCATTGATTATAGAGGGAATCTGCAATATGACTGAGGATACAAATGCGCTTTGGAATCGGAGGAAGGAAGCATGTTACACAGACAGCTTTCTCTATGGCTAGTGCGACTGGGGACAGTTGAAAGCGACAGGTTAAGCGGGGCTATATTGGAGAGGGGCCAAGTGCAGTGGGTGCCTTAACAGGATCAGAGTAATAAGGCAACTCATGCCAAGGACCATACTGGCGCTCTACAAGGAGGCAAGCAAATGAAGGGCTGGGTTAAACAGGAGCTGCAGGGCGCAAACCTTTTCGTCCGCAGGGTAGGGCATGCTGATGGGGTTGCAATCTGCAGGAAGATGGCGAGACAAATCAACCCGTGCATGCTTGGTAGCAGCGCTAGCAGCCTGAGCAGCAGTCAGGGGGGAGTACTCCGAGCTGGGTTCCAAAAAGCGTTCCTAACCAGGACATCCTCACCGCGTGATACCCACAGCCAAGGAAAACCCCCCTTGTGTGTATAGCTCCATGACAGTAATTTGCAGCTTCTGCTGCATGGTGATGCTAGAGGTTCCAGCAGCATAATGTCGGACACAGCTAGGCAGCAGATTCCAAGACAGGAAAGACGGGGTAATGGGATAGGAACTTGCTAACAGATCTTGTTGATGACTTGACTGACAAACATATTGTGAATTGTTATGACAAGTAATTTGTGACATGCTCATAATGCCTGTCAAAAGTAGCGTCAGTGGCTAATCGACTATCACCACATTGGCATTTACTCAGCACCCAGGGCCTAACAATACCTCTTACAGGATGGAGGTGGAGATGGTCACACAGGATGAAGCAAGGCTAATCTTACCGGGCGGAACTCTTGGGGTCTGTCCCAGAGTTGGCTGTTATTGTGCATGGCGAGCAAGTGGCAGAGAACAACCTGCCCCTTCGGAATGACGTATGGCCCCACCTAATTCCCATAGCAAGTTGGCCTGTCAGTGGATCATCTCTATGCCTGCATCATTGGACTTTCCACACACATACCTACCCAATTGGAGCGGCATCTCCATGGGAAACTGGGGATGAGGGCACAAGGTTCACCTTTTAAGTTGCTTACAGCTACTGGACAGCAAACCATTTCTCAGGTTAGCACTTATGACCTTGAGCAGTGCCTTACTTGGAGATCTCGCTTGGCTTGCCGGAAGATCATAGGCACAGGTGTGTACATCCGCAGGGCTTCCTGCAAGAAGCATGCTAACAACCGTCACGTGAGCTGGGATCCGGGGGTTCTGGGCCACAACAACCAAATACTGCATTATCCCATTGCACCCAGGACACACACCCGCTTGCACACACAAGCACACGCATGCGCACGCCCACACACACACACACACACACACACACACACACACACACACACACACACACACACACACACACACACACAACACCCAACACACACACACACACACACGCACGCACACACACACAGACACACACACGCACACACACACACACACACACACACACACACACATGATCTGATCTTGATGCACTCCCCAGGTGCAGACCGACCCCAAGATCACAAGTTGGCATCAGGTTGACTCTAAGTATGAAAGGGGAATCTGCCAGCTGTATTTCAATGCCCCAGGCATGTCGGTGACAATGACAAAATTTGCCGGGGCATGGTGCATAGTTGCTTGCAGAACGCTGATCAAGGTGAGTCCCCCCTTCCCCTCCCCGGGGGATGGGGCAAAGCCCCTTTGAGAAACTCACAGGGGCTCTCTGGCTCCCAACAAGAATTTAGCGGATTTTACAAAAATTGTGGCGTTTACGATTATATGGAGTGGGATGAGGGGTTAGAAGAAGCCAAACCTTCATCACAGCGGCAAGGTATGGCAGCTTGCCAATGTCAGCATACTCAAGGTCCCGAGGCATGGGTCGCTCCTCTGTGACTAGCAAGCCCACACTGTCCAACTCCTGCATAATCTTGGCCTCCACCTCTGGATGCTGAGAGATGAGATACCTGGACACATGGAAGCCCGTCAGTCTAGATTGCATGCTCGAAAAAATAAAAGAGGTGACCATCTTGAGCAATGAGCTTTATTTGCCATGATGCAGGGGTTCAGGGGCAGGAGGATGGTTCTTCAAAGACTTGACCAAGACGTGCTGACACCTCACCACAATGATAGTCTCAGTCCTTATCTAGGGTCCGTATCTACAAGAAAGTTTCAAATTGCAGAAGCGTTGTGTGCCACACATTCATTCATCCATGTTTGTGTCGATTTTGATAACAAAATGCTAGGAAATTGCTAAGTCCTAAGAGGTACTTAGGATACGGTGCTTTAAAGTCCTGTTTTAGGAGCAGGAAACCTTTTGTACAAGGATGTAAGGACGCGATCCATCCAAGCGTTAGGGTCCCTGAAGATATCCAGTAAAACAGAAAGACCTCTGACAATTCTTACCCAGATTCGAAACTTGAGGGGAACGGCCTGGCGATATGGCGTTCAGGTCAAGGGACAAGTGATCTATACGTACGAATGTCTCGTATTATTCATTTCACCTCTTTATTGTGCCCAGAGTAATATAATTAATTAATTTGATTTCTTGTCTTTCTTTCAGAGCATTTGGCTTGGTGTGGAGAGAGGAGTCCCCATTGTGTGAAGGAGGTTGGGAAAGAGGATAGAAAGGGGAAAGAGGGATGCATAGACAAATGGAGGCGGACAACCAGGTTTGGCTATCAGGCAAGGTGCAGAGGGGCAGAAAAAGAGTCAGGAAGCGAACTCACAGTGCCCAGCTCATGGTGTGTCCTGTTGTCTCCATGCCGGCAATGAAGAAGACGGACACCTCACTCCACAGGCGCCCAGTGGACAGAGGCTTCCCCTCCTTGTCACGCACTCTCATCAAGTTGGCCCAAATGGAAGTGTCTGACTCTGGTGGAACTGGCCTGGACCGTTCAAGTCAGAACGGTCAGTGCCCTGCAGGTTTGACTCTGGAAAAAGCTAAGGGAAACAACAATTGAGCAGGCTGCAGATGGTATTCTTGGCACCCTCTTTTGCAGGGCACACTGTACGTCCCTGTCTCAAAAACATTGGCTTGACAATTCAACAAAGTATCGAGATGGAGCAGAGCAAGGGACCCAGTAGGGCTGCACGCGACCTGCCAAAACTTGGGACCCTGGCCCTAACCAGGCTAAGCTTCGTAAAGAAAGCCTACGTTGCTGCCCCAGAACAAATCCAAAGTGCTTTGCACACCCTCACCGTGCAAGATGACAGCCACTGCATTCAGTCGGAAACTCACACATGCCGTCTAGAAACTCCAGAAGCCCCCAGAGTTATGAAGAGGAGCTTCTCGGGAAGCTGGCAAAGGGAACCGGGTGAAAGGGGGCTTGGGTTGTTGAGTCGTTGCTACCCACTACTCCAAGGGGACTGGCTGCAAGCAAGAGTCAGAGGCGTACCGGCTTTTCATGTCCATCATGAGGTTGTACATGGTGCGGTGCAGATCACCTTTCACCTTCGGCCACAGGCGCGCCACCTGCAAAGCACCAATTTATATGGCTACACGGTGATTGGGGAAAAGCTTCAGCTTGAACCTACCACATCCTTCAGGCTGATGTGGACCTTCCTTGTACTTCACCTCTCACTTGAACTCCAGTTACACTCACCCAAAGATATCATCCGCAGAATGTGAGGCACCCTGCCATGCATCCAGGAACAAGCAAAACATCATCTGGCCATCTCCCGACCTTTCCCCATACAGCAAGTCAGCCCGCAGAGGGGAAAGTGTGCAGCATGCGTTGGGAATCAGGGATTCCCAAAACCCGCTTCTTCCTCTTTCAGGCTTCTTTGTTCCATCAGTCCGTAGTTGCTCCCTTGTCGACCTGACAGTTTCCACAATGTGAGATGCTTGTAGCCCATGCGTCGCTACTTGAGCAGGGCATTCTATGTGTGTCTTTCCCGGACGATGCATTGTAATTAGCAGTCAAGCAGAAGGGCAATAAGACATCCTAGAACAGCTTCTGGACGCCCGGGGGGGGGGGGGAGGGGGACGCAGGAAGCTCACTTCTGAAGCGCCGGGGATGGTGTAGAAGGGATTTCGCAGGCGTGCCATTTTTAATGCCATTGCTGCACACCAGACCACCAAGAACCCGGTTGAGTTGCAGCCCTTAAATTGTGCACTGCAGCAACCTCATTCATAACTTAAACCTCCAGCAGTCCTGACTGGACCGACTCCTTTATGCAACAACGGCTGATGGTGAGTGACTCCTGCCGTTATTCATGATGCTGCTTCACCAGCTCCGGGCTCTACCCATTTATGTCTTGATATGTTCAGGCTCTTTCAAGGTAGCGTGAAACCCAAGACCCAGCTGTACCGCCATGCACCTCTGAGATGGAGGTTCTGCCCACTTCACAGCAGCTGCTGCTTTGCTTTCATCTCAGCAAGATTTTGCCCGGTGCTAACTTGCATCTTGCCAGCTATGCATGGTAAAGTACAGCACTGGAATGCAACCCAGGCATGACGGATGGCTGCAAGGGATGTCAAGCCAGCAGGACCCTGCTGGCATGACATGACACAGGTTCCATGTCTGTCAAAGTCATAGCAAGCAACCCAGGTATGATGCATGGCTGCAAGGCATGTCATACCAGCAGGACACATGGCTGAACTGTCTCATCCCGCTAGCCACGTGGGGTGGTGTGACTGCAACATCATAAGAAGAAAAGCCATGCAACATCATTACAAGACCGCCTTAGCCATGCTTAGGTCACTGTTACAACTTCAGATCTTGGCAGCCATGCCTGAACATTGCTGAAATGTCGTAGCATGCCGGCAATGATCACTATATTGCGATCCTGTTATGACAGGCCAGCCATGCTTGGAGTACTGTTGCAATGTTCGTGTCATGGCAAGCCATTTTTTCAACAGAATCTCATCCCAGCACCATTGTTGCAATGCTGAGTAATTCCAACCATGCATGGCACATTGCTTGATTGTCATGTCATGCAAGCCCCGCACATTAGAGATGGTGCGCACCGTGAGTGATGTTGTCAGCAGCCATGGCTCCTGGACCAGAAAGGTCCGCAGTGGCTTTGAAGTCAACAGCGTAGCCCACCTTGCCAATCACATCAAAGGCCTCGGCCTGAAGAGCCAGATCCATATCAATCTTTGTTTCCGGCCCCAGCTTTCTTATTGTATCCACCAGTCGCCCAGCAACCTCTCCCACCATGTGGAAGCCCTCCCTGCCCCAGTCGATGCCCTCCAAGCCCTTGTCAGTCTTCAGCGACACCTGGGTAAGAGGAGTGTCAACTGTCCTCCCACAGTTCCTCAGGCCCGTCCATCCACAGGACCCCAACGAGCAATGCAGAGCATGCTTGTATGAGAAAAGCCCGCATCTGCCCTTTAGTGCCACAACTGAGGGAAATATTTCACTCATTCCCACTCTTTTGGGTACAAGTCATTCCAATCCCAGAAAGATCACCGCAAGCCTCTCGATCCACCTCTGTACGTTGTTATTTGTTCCTTCACCAGTACAGCATTGAGCAGTGACACTTAAGGAAACCATTGAAATTGCACAAGAACAGGGGCAAACGACTTTGACAATGGACTCCCCACAGTAAGCTTCCCATACGGGGCTCAAGTTGAGTGAGACGAGCACGGCAGGTTAGTAGCAGTCCCTCCCTTCTCTTTTTGGCAGGAAGAAAAGGGCCCCGATCCAGCTCCCCTCTTTGTTCCTCAGCATGTACCAAGCACAAGCACGAAGTCATGGGGCAAAGACATTGGGCAAATACAGCAGGGAGCTGTTTGGAGTTGTGCACCTGATATTAACAGGATTGAAAGCGACGGAAGTCAGTTTTCTGACTGTTTTGTAGAGTGGATCTGCTGTGGCCGTGCTGACAGAGCTGGGCTCGGGGGGCACCATCCCACAGGTCCCCTAAACATCCCCATCATCCCGTTATTTCATCATCAAAGAGAGCCCAGAAGACTGTTAGGAGCAGCCTGAAGTGCAGCAGGCCCAGAAGGTACACATGATCATGAAACTGGAATCCTGATTCAGGGACACAACAAGCCTGGGTCATGAGAAAAAGCTGATTCCTTGATTAGTGGAATTAACGGAAGAAGATTTTCATGGCTGTTGCTCTGCTCCCAAGCACCCAAAGACGGCCACCAGTTTTTGAGCAGAGGGACAATGCATAGCAGCGTTTCCAGAGGGGTCCCTGGTGCTATCTAGACGCCCCCGTTGTGTAGGTTTAACCAAAGTATTGCCCGTGGTTTGTCTGGTGCCAGCAAAGCAGCATGCTGCCAATCTGTGAATCCTAGCTGAGGCCATGTGACTTGGCAATCCTGAACAAGATTGGCATATCGGATTCCAAGTGTAAATACTGCTTCTTCGCCAGACATGGCATTTTAAGCCGCACCCAGGATGCGGGTTACCAGCTATAAAACACACTTCACTCCGACACGTGAAAACAGAGTTAATTACCCCGGCACCTGCAGAGTGTGGGGGCATAGAAAGCCCAGAATCTCAGGAAGTTTGAGTGATCCATGCTGGCGCTGAAAGATGCTTCAGCCCTCTGTTTGCAGGGGGGTTGCACATGACTGGGGCAAGAGCCAGATAAGTCAGACTCCGAGGGGGTTAAATTCACGGTGGCAGCGGGAAGACGCTTGTGCCCAATCTCTGCAAAGGTAGGGCATTGCACTGCTCTGAACGTACCCTTTTAAGCGTTGATCCAGGGTCACTGGAAGGTCTTGGTGATGTGACTTGCGGGTGACAGAGGATAGTACACAGTGGCCCCATTGAGCAGCTAGGACCTGAAAGCTCTCAGGAGAAAGGAGGCTTCAGATTGAGGGAAGGTCAGTTGTCGCACCTCATCAAAGGAGCGATAGAACATGGGCTCCTGGGGTTTGTCCACCAGCTCGGGGTACTTATTGCGGTCCAAGAATTCCGCCATGAGCCAGGGATCGCTAATTTGAAGCAACTACATCAACCCCAAATGTGCAAGTCTCATGGCAGCACATCAAGAGCTCTAGCAAATGCAAATGTCCAGATCCAGAAAGCTTGCCTGCATTTCCTGATTAGGACCACATGCAAGAGTACAATAACTGTTTGAGTTACATTCCAGGTAATGTTGGCCTGAATCAGGCATGACGCTTTAGCGATAAGAACCTGATTTTGAGAGACAATTCAGTGTGGCAAAACAAGGCCTAGGCTTTGAGAGCCTCCTTCCCCAATTGCATGGCAAATACACCATTGTCAACGCATGTTAAGCAGCATTAATGTCCAACACTACCCCATCCATTATGCACCCAAAATGCTCTTCCCAAGTATTTTGTGGATGACACATAGTACAAGTGACTCGACATTCAGAGTCAGCGCATGGGAAGAACCTTATCAATTTCTGCATTAGCTCCTCTCTGAAAAAGTTTGAAGAAGGTAGCAGACATCAGTTTAAACTAGAACAGGTTGAAACCCAGTCATTGGTTTCGCAGACAAAAAAGAAGAGATTACAACATGAACTTGCAGTGGTGCAAGGGAGACGTGTATTGGGACCAACATTGTAGAATCCCATGATTTTGTTGCGGTAGATGCCCCCGAAAATTTCTGAATCTTCCACTCCCATTTTATGCAGGTCCTGCAGCAGAGAATTTTCTCAAACCTCTGTTTTTTGGAATTGTTTAGAATGGGAAAGTTCTTCCCCATTGAACCCACTTCTGAGTGCTAATTAACAAGGTTACATTGAGGTACCGTACTGAGATGGCAATAGAAATGCAGACATTAGCCTCCCGTAATAAGTCCCTTCATTAAAAGAACCCTGGATGCAACGGTTGTCTGCAAATGAACCTTGGAAACTGCACAAGAGAGTTTTTGAAAGATGGGCACCTGTCTTCTAGGTGACCTGCGTGTCATGCCTAGTGGATTATCAGCAGGGACCACCGGTATATTGGGCTGGGCATCCAGGATTGTATTTGCCCGTAGAATTGGTTGAAGAATCTTCCAAACCTGAAAGATATCAATGACAGCAGGGTAAGTAGATTACAGATAGAAATGCTCATGAAATGCTTTTACAATTCACTTTTGGAGCAGCCATATCTGATGTCTGCTCCTGCTACCATGCCCGCCGTGTTCGACTGGGCTATTCTTGGACGCCCCACTGTCAACCTCGAGAACCTACCCCGTACCATACCCTCGTGCAACAGCAGCAATTAAAAAATCAGATACGAATGATGATCTCTCTCGTTTCTCAAACATCTGTCAAATATCGGTGATGTTAGAGAAGATCGACCGTCCGAGCTGTGACGTCTAGTCGCCTAAAGCCTTATAATTAAGATATTTTTGGCTGAAGGCAAGATCATAATTCTACCATAAATTAGTTTCAGAGTCTTTATGTAACCATGAAACTCGACGGAGAGCCTCTGTCAGGGAAGTCGCAAGTTTGTTAGTCACTTGTACGATCATAGTTGCTACTTATCGGGTCCCTGCCTGGAATGCAACCCATGCAGCTGCTATAGCTACAATTGCTGTCAACGAGGTAAGGACAATTGACGGACTGGACGACTCTTCTGCGGAGACAACCATCGTCCGCACGGCCTCGCCGGATACCAACCGGCACCAATAATATGCAGAATTTTAGCTCTCAGACCTCCTGAAATCTAACTTCAGCTGTAAAACAACATGAATCTCTAGACGGACAGAAGCTCTTTGGAGATGCTGTTGACAAAACCGCGACAGGGAGACCCATCCCCTTGCAGCCCGTAGGGGTTATTACGGAGTGGCCCCGTGCCCTACTACCTGCCCCGGCAGGCCATATACATCGAGGATGATATCCCGATTCGACGGCCCGTCAGAGATATCTGAGTCACACTGTAACGTCGGGTTACTGCGAGTTTGGAAGTACGGTCAAGTGCACTAACATGTTTATCATGGCACGATCAGAACTTGCAACCTTCCGAATTACTGCGTGTGCAGACAGAAGTCTACAGTATCAACTCACAGGTCATATACATCAAGGATAATATCCCGATTCGACGGCCCGTCAGAGATATCTGAGTCACATTGTAACGTCGGGTTACTGCGAGTTTGGAAGTACGGTCAAGTGCACTAACATGTTTATCATGGCACGATCAGAACTTGCAACCTTCCGAATTACTGCGTGTGCAGACAGAAGTCTACAGTATCAACTCCTATATCAAGGGTGCAACAATCAATCTTCTGCCCCATGTTCGCCCAAGAACTGCTTGCCTTTAGTTTAAGGAGGATAGGCCTTTTGAACGATGAATACGTAAGTCAATGAAGGGATACACCCCGTCGATGACATGTAAGGTCCTACACAGGGACAGTGTCACCACACTAAGTAAAACAGTGAAAGACACAATCACGGATGAGAGTGGTGCTAATTGAACACCATTTGTGTCCTGATGAATGAGTAAATGCTGGACTGAAGTGGTACTGCAGCTGCTGTTACTATCGATAGCAGCATGATGTACTGACCGTAAGGAGCTCTCTTAACACGTTTGGGCACAATTGTCATGTTGAACGAGCAGGTTTTACTGTAGCTGCTGGTACTACCGATATCAACATGCTGTACTGGTCATAAGGAGCTGTCTTTAACAAAGTTGGGCACAATCCCTCCCTTGAAGCTGCCCGCGCTCAATTAAGCCGTCCAAGGTAGGACTGTGATGGTGTCACTGCAAGCATAAGTCATTATTAAAAGTCACCTACACCTGGAGTTACCAGTAGAACTCCCACCTTCTGCACTGTTTCCTTTAGTTAACGAATCCCATTGGTCCTCAAACTTTGGGGCCTCAGAATCCTCGATGAACGTTCAACCCCAACAATTATTCACACCAATTTCACACTTCACCCTGCTCGCCTCTGCTTACTCCACCCACACGCGCGCGCACACACACACACACACACACACACACACACACACACACACACACACACACACACACACACACACACACACACACACACACACGCACGCACGCGTGCGTGCCCGTGGCCCCCCCTCTTATCTCCCCCCCTACTCTTACGAGGGCACAACAAAATCAACCCGTCGTTACATAGCCCGAAATGCATAGCTTGCGCCCACCAGGGGGGGGGGGGCGGGGGCGCTTCAAATATACAATTTTCCTCACGTAAGATGTCAGCTGGGTGAATCTCAGTGCTAGGGGTCTTCTTCCTCCAGATGTGTTCCCCAAACCCAGCAAGAACTCGACATTGAGAATCCACGCCCTTTCTTTTACAGGGCAATCTAAACCACACAGCAATCCCGTGCATCCTTGCATTTTATAACGCCCCTCGAGGTCAAACGACCAAAGACTGGGTGACATGGAGGATAAATGTCAAGGCCAAGGCTGTGTGGCAATGTTGTTCTGAGAGTCCATTGCATGTCGCTGTATATTAAAATGCTGGTGACCACGTACACTGACAAGTATACAAATACTTCCTGTTTGCGCAGCTGTGTTCGCCCTGTAGGGGCCATGTAAAGTGTTCATACTAAAAAGATACATATCTTTGCTAGGAGTTTCAAAGAACAGACCTCTGCAAGTGCCTTCGATGAGGGTTACTTTGATGCCACAGAGGAGTTCGCACAACCAACCCTGCCTGCCTGCATTCCTTAGCATTATACCACAAGGGGTCTCTTTCACTCTTCAATTATTTTCACCACGTGATGGACTACAGGAAGCAGGGGCGATACCCGCAACAGCCATAGCTGCTTTCTGCACCAATCCATGAGCCAGCAGAATTTCATTCGAATGTTTGGATGCTTCCCCATACTAACGACATCGCTCAGCTGTGCTATACAAAGCGTGTATCATTCTGTGTATACAGCACGGCAGTCATCAAACGAACTCTGTTATGAACAATACCACTCCAATGTTCTTCATGTGGTACGATGCCATCAAGCCAGCATACAGCGGTACTCAGCCCTAGGGCGGCAAACTTGTGAGCCACGTGCACAGCTTTCATAAACTGACGTTTACTATACTCTGGCTTAGTTACAAAGCTGGCACTTGTCAGGCGCAGCCATGCACTGCAGCGGTTGGTGCGAGGCCTTACCTATCCCCTGCAGGCCCAAAGACAAGATAAATCCCA
>KV908339.1:994747-1027247 GCA_002005505.1 Botryococcus braunii | reverse complement strand
AGGGCGTTCTTGCGAGGGCCCCGCCATATGACAGCATCGTCCTTGTTAGGCAACATGAAACCAATCGACATGACTGCCAGATTGTCGTCCACATAGACAGGGGACCAGCCTGCTCCGCTGTTGTGAATGTCCTGCCCCTCCAAGCCCAACATTTTGGGCAGGCTTGGCCCACAAATGTCAATGTCAAGCAGTCCAACCTGACCCACCCACCACACGCACCTTGTAACTCAATGCACAATGCCAATAGCCAACCTTGTTGGCCTTGACAACAAACAGATATAGCACCAAGATCAAACACTACACATGCAGAATGAGCCTCTCCATGTCCAGGCAGAACCCTGTTGCACCAGGGCTGGTGTGCGCTCTTCTGATTGATACCAAATGAGGCTACTGCATCTGTTGGAAGCGTCTCACCAATCCCAGGCAGGTCTGCTGGGGACGTCGCTCCCTACCCTCTCAAGCTCCAGCCCGTCATCACTGCTTTTACCACACATGGTGCACAGAGTATACATTCGCGCAACAACATGCGTGTGTGTGTATGTGTGTGTGTGTGTTGGGGGGGGTCTGGGGAAGCGAGTTTGTGATGGAGTGAGACATCCAAGCGATAGTAATGCATTGTGCACAGTAGTTACAAGCGGGGAGTACATCTTTGCCTCTGTCGGCCAGTGCAAAAGCTAACTGGGTGGAGACTGTAGACTTCCCCACTCCGCCCTTGCCAGAGAGTACCAATATTATGTGCTTCACAGGGCGTAGCCTCTCTGCTATATCTGCCAGCTCAGGATCGGGGCCTTTCGGGGCAGAGGCACATGCTGCCTGGTTAGGACATCCTTCACAGCTTGGTGCTTGTCCTGCCTGCTCACTCTCTGTCCCAGGACAGTCTGGCCGCCCAGACAGATAAACAGTTATTAAGCTGCACACCAGCTTGCCTCTTTCTTACAAGGGGGGATATCAACCGGACCAAGGGCCTTGGTTAAGGCTTTCTTGGCCCTCCAAAACAACTTGCCCAAGCCGTATTGGGGTTTGCATAGGCGAAGACAGCAGCGACAAGATCTACGTTGACTGTAGCAACACGTATTGGCTTAATTGCCGCTCAGACGGCAGCTAAGACTTGACGTTTTGTTTGTAACGCAGTGCATCAATGGACTCCCATAAGACCAGCTTCAGCACAGCGCATTATAGGTCTGTTCTTATAAGTCTTAACATTCAACCCAGGGGGGTGCACAACATGGATAGCATGAGAGCAACAGGACAGGAGCAACTCGTACTTCTTAATCTCAACAGGAACATCGAAACGGTCTGACCCTTCGTGCTGGGCTCTGCACAGATAGTTTCTGGATTACACTGTATCAATCGAAGCGGATGGGAACCACTGGTTGACACTCCTTAACCCGGGTCTACTGTCGGCGTCGCATGACCCCCCGACGAGTAACATAAAGAACTAAGAACCCTTTTTTCTAAGAAGTAAGCCACGAATCATCTTGATAAGTTTTTGCAAAATCCAGCCGGAATAATACCACACATGAAGCTATCTTTGCCAGAGTAAGGACAAATCAGGACTGAATCTGATCTCTTCCAGCAACGTTGTCCTGACCACGATATAGATAGTTTTTAATCAGGACACACGATACATACAAATGTTTGGGAGCTTACGTGCATTAGCATTTTCAGGAACAGCTCCAACGGGTCCGTGTTGCTCTGTCATCAGTCGAAGATGGTGGGCCTGACGACTTCTTCAAATCTCGAGCATTAAAGGAGCACCACACTCTTCCAGTTGTTTGCTATATATACGTCTTACAAAAAGCAGTTACTCCAAAGGTGATTGCAGCTGTTTGTAGCAATTGGTGCGTATTGACCGTACGGGCTGTACGCCACGTTATTCCAGACGGTACACTTGTGCATCGTTCCATACAAGGGAGGAGGACACGCAAAATCAAGTCCTCCCTTGCCCTTTCCTGTATACATGTTTGCCCACAGCTAAGACGGTAGGATGTCCTCCCCAATATCTTGAAAGAAACTGTCGAGCATGTCAACAGTAACAAGACACTCTGAAACCCCCCCCCCCCCAGGCCTCTCTCTCTCTCTCTCTCTCTCTCTCTCTCTCTCTCTCTCTCTCTCTCTCTCTCTCTCTCTCTCCTCTCTCTCTCTCTCTCTCTCTCTCTCTCTCTCTCTCTCTCTCTCTCTCTAACTCACTCACACTCACACACACACACACACACACACACACACACACACACACACACACACACCCCCACACACACCCCCACACACACACACACACCACACACACTCTCTCTCTCTCTCTCTCTCTCTCTCTCTCTCTCTCTCTCTCTCTCTCTCTCTCTCTCTCTCTCGCTCTCTCCCCCCCCTCTCTCTCTCTCTGTGTGTGTGTGTGTGTGTGTGTGTGTGTGTGTGTGAGAGAGAGAGAGAGAGAGAGAGAGAGAGAGAGAGAGAGAGAGGAGAGAGAGAGAGAGAGAGAGAGAGGGAGAGAGAGAGAGAGAGAGAGAGAGAGAGAGATAGAGAGGGAGAGAGGGGGGAGAGAGAGAGGAAGAGAGAGAGAGATAGAGAGAGGGAGGAGGGAGAGAGGGGAGGGGGGGGTGTGTGTGTGTGTGTGTGGTGTGTGTGTGTGTGTGTGTGTGTGTGTGTGTGTGTGTGTGTGTGTGTGTGCTGTCTGTGTGTGTGTGTGTGTGTGTGTGTGTGGTGTGTGTGTGTGTGTGTGTGTGGTGTGTGTGTGTGTGTGTGGTGTGTGTGTGTGTGCGTGTGCGTGCACGCGCCCCGTGCGCATTTGGCAATGTCTCGAACACCTGTTAGAGGGGTTGCAAAAGGTGCCTGCTCAGACATGCTGACCAGGTGCCATGCTAAGCAGGTGTGTTGGTGTTTCGGCAACCACCAGTGAACCGCTTTGAAAGACATTTGGGAGTGCTCAAAAGGGGTAGTGATGTCCACGTTCAGCCTTACTGAAACGGACCTGACCTATTTTGAAATGTCCACCAAGAGCGTCGCTACCGAACAAGGCACTGCAGTGGAGAATAAAAATGCACACGTGCCTTCTCAACGCTGCACTTCAACATTGCTGTAATCTGGCCATTGCCGGTATTTGACGTTTGTAGCATGACTATTCGGCTTCAAGGCTGTGTTTTGCTCTTGGTGGGTGCTCTTTCCCACCGTTTCCTTGACTGACAACTAAGTAGGGACACCTGTCCAGCCCTCTGAGTGCAATACAAGGCGGGCTTTTGTTCCCTTGACCAAAGCCCGCTCGTAACAAAACTTCAGTGGGGACCTGCACTGAGCAACCAGGAAGAGCACACAATCCCGCCTATGCGTCCATTTCTAAACGACTGGAAATAATTTTCTTGGCTTTTTAGTTACGCCAAAAGGAAAAATGCAGGAGTCAAGACCATGTCAAGTGTGTTGAAAGTAATGTCATACTATCTTTTCACTGGGGTTTAATCGTGTTTTCACATAAGGCTGAGCCAGAAGTCAAAAGGAGTGTCGCCATGTCACTGAATGTGATAAAATGTGATCTTCTAAATCCCACCAAAGCATATCGGAAGGCCATGTAGCGACCCGCACAGCAATTCCATCACTCCGTATTACATGAGATGAATTGTACTGTATAAATTAGTATAAAGAGTGAAGCTTATCCTAACCGCACACCATAAATCGTGCATGCGGGAATGTGGAATCCCGAAAACAAAAGTGGTGTAGTCAAAAAAACACAAGAGGGAGGGGGGGGGGAGGGAGGGAAGGGGGGGGGGGAGAGGAGAGAGAGAGAGAGAGAGAGAGAGAGAGAGGAGAGAGGGAGAGAGGAGAGAGAGAGAGAGGAGAGGAGGAGAGAGGAGGGGGGGGGGGAAGAGGGGGGGGGAAGAGAGGGAGAGGGAGGGAGGGAGGAGAGAGAGAGGAGAGAGAGAGAGAGAGAGAGAGGAGAGAGAGGAGAGAGAGAGAGAGAGAGAGAGAGAGGAGAGAGAGAGAGAGAGAGAGAGAGAGAGAGAGAGAGAATTTGTACACGTGAAAGCTGCCTAGCCCTGTCTCCCTATTTTACGTCCCAGGACCCACATGGAGGGCACTTTACGCACAATGCAGAATTTGGGCTTGAAGAGGTGGTCTGGGCAGGAAAACCTTTTCAAGCGGGACATCCCCATGACCTCAAGACATTAGGAGGTTTGGCTGATGTCACTAAGAGAGCGAACTAACCCCATCACAAAATTTAGGTTGATTGATTTGTCCGATCAAGCGCGCTCATGCCTAAGTTGAGATTAAGCCTGACTGCCTAAAGCACCCTAGAACCTGCTGCAAACTACGGGTGCAGATATTCGTGCAACCTCTTGGGGAATAAAAATTTTTCAAGTAGTGAACAAGCTATCACATCATGCACCCATTGCATCCAGTCCCTTGTCAACTGATCAGCACCTCATGATAGCTCAAAGACAGGTCTGCTCAACAACAACATGCAGCCAACGCAAAAAATGTGGCCCAAAATGACAGTACGACACCATGTGCAACGTCGGAAGTCCTTCTGAGGATATCCAACCTTTTCGAAGACTGTCGCAACCTCTTGCAACCCTCTGCCTCATCAACATATCCTCCAAGAAGACAACCAAATCAATGAAAGTCTGTGGATAGTTCCGCCGCCTTTTACCCTGCGAGCAGCAGCGGAGCAGCAGAAATGCATTAAACAATGCAGCACCCCTACCCCTCTTAGATCTGCTTTCCGCTTACACAAGGGGTGCGCACACAGCCAACCAACAGTTTCCTACATTATGACTCCTACCCCCTTTGGGCCTCCAGTTGCCGTTAGATAATCCTGTGATGGTGAGCCATCCGCACTGTGACTTTACCTCCCACAAGAGCTCCATTAATCGATAGCTGCCAACATACAGAGGCAACAGCAAGCCAAACCTGCCGAAGGTGCCCATACCGCGCAACTTGACATTCAGGCCGCGAGCAAAATGGTCATTGCCCCTGGCCCTCTAACCCCAACGCCAGATAACGAGGGCCGCATCTAATCTGTAAACATTCTCTTTGTTATCTCAATCCTGACTTGGATAAACTGGGTTAAGAGTCCCTTCAACATTAAGAGCTTGCTATCTTCGTGGCATGAAGCAGGAGTTCCAGTATTGTATAGAAAAGGATATCATCACCCATAATGCGTGTGTCCAGTAGTAACTGGTGTTAATATCAAGGGAGCCTGACTGCGGTCTCCTGAATACACAGTGCCTATGTGGCAAATTGACGCTCCCACTTAAGGCGAACCACTGCCTGAGCAGTCAGAAAACTACAAAGGACGCCACTCAATGTCGGGCATGGCCTCAGCAAAAAAGGAGGGAAGATGGGGCTTTGGAGAGCCCTATAAGAGGCCTCCGCTGCACCCCTCTCAGGGCGCGGATTCAGCCAGCCGTTCCCAGCTGGATGGATCAAAGATTCCCCTCCGGCCTACCCCATATCCCGCATATGTCCCTCCATCATCCTCTCACCTCTAGTGGAGTCCCGTGCATGAAAGCTTAGGCCCACTGAACATTACACATTGCGAAGCCATCCATTGTGTACTTTAATACATTGACTTTGATACAAAGTCCAGCACCTATACAGGACAACAAAATACAACCACGAGCTGCACACCCATCTCGCTCTATGACACATGCTGGTCATCAACATGGATCCTCAGAAGAGGAAATGCACCATCTCCATAATCTCTTCTGTTCTCTTCTTACGGTCTGTCAATAAATCCCTACCTTCACAGTGATTGCACTCAAGAACGCAAGTGAGCATGCAAGCACAGAGCTCTCAAAACGCTTATGCAGTAAAGCAATTTGCAAGCACACATTCTTCAACCGGCACCCCAGTATACCAATTTGAAACTCGGATGCCATGTCGACTCTGCTTCCTTGCTGGTCCACACCGCCCGCCCTACATGCGTATGCGTGTGTACATAGAGATTCCAATCCGATACCAAGCGAAGCGAGGAAGGCAAGGAGAGGGAGACAGTGAAGAGAGGGAGAGGCTGGTAATCCACCGCAGCCAACCCTCAAGCCCTTCCAAGACACTGCATGATGCTCGAAAGCCTAGCACAACTTAGAGATGCCCTCTTTACCAGGAAAAGGGATTCACAAGTGAGCGGCAAGGGCGTGGGGTGCAAGACATTCGTGCTTGAGCACAATACTGGACAGTGGCTTTCAAACCACTATCACCGAACTTCCCTGATGCAAATCCACAAGCGCATTGAAACGGTTGAACAAGAGGAGAATCTGTGCCTGCCAAAAGGTAGCAAGAGTGGTGGTAACCAGGGGCCACAATGGATACAGCCTAGATGCACAACCAGACAGGGGAGACTAGACCTTCTCCTCGGCCAGTCCCAACTTCCAAGGTCTTTTGAGGCAGCAGGAGGAAGCCCACCACCAGGGGTCTCTTGAGGGATGCGACAGCACCTCCATGAATTTATGAACAACTTGCAAGAAATTTTCCAACAGCTTGGTGGCCCTGGATGGGAGTAACCGACTTGGAACTCATGGCTCAGGACGGCAGGCTGTCGGGGTTGGAAGGGGGCGACCCTGGGCGGCTTGGGTCCACGCTTTGGGTCGGCAGTGGGTGCGAGGGAGAAGCCACTCCATTGGCAGAAGGCGGTGCAGGTGATGGTGCAGCGGGCAGGGGTTGGCTGGGGCTAGGAGGGGGCTGTGCTTGTGGTTGGGTTTGAACCTGCCCTTGGGGAGCGGGAGCAACCTGGGGGATAGCTTGAGCGACCTGAGGCCCAGCCTGCATAGCTGTTCTTTCTAAAGCAGGTTGGGGTCCAGGACGGGGACTTGTGCTCTGCATTGGATGTGCTGCACTCTGCATGGGTGGTGCTGCGCTCTGCATGGGTGGTGCTGCGCCATGCACGATCGGTGCAGCGCTCTGCATGGGCGGCGCTAGGGCAGTGCCAGGAGCAGGGATAGCCTTAGCCGGTACAGCTGTGGGGTGGAACATGGGCATTGGCGAGGTCGAAAATGTCGAAGGTTGGGGGCTTGGGCTCAGAAACACGGGTGGGCCTCCTGGGACCGCATGGGCAGTGACGGCCGGGAGAGTCGCTGGAGCCTGCCGGAATGCTGGGGCGTTGAAGTCCAGGTAGGGCATAGTCTTTCCGGCCGGGACTTGTTCAGGTGTCGGCAATGGCACCTTGCTGATCAGATACTCGAAGGAATTGGATAGGTTCTTTGGCATTGGCGGATTGGCCAAGCCGGGTACAGGGATAATGTAGGGCTTCAGGGTTCTCATGGCGCGGTCCAGGCATTCATGATACAAAAACTCCCGATTCTTCGTTTCGCAGCACATGTACACCTTGGACAGGAACATGTATGCCATGCCCACCTGCACGCCAAGCGGGCCCGCCATCCCCTTCAGCCATCTGCAACCATTCCGAACGGTCCTGCCAACTCAACATGACCCATTTGCAAGCTGGCTACACTCATAATGCATAAACCGTATATGGAGAATGCTTGTACCAAGTGGAACCACTCTCTGCCCCCCCCCCCCCCGGGGTCCCAAGTCCCAACAGAAACACGTCCCAACAGAAACAAGTGAACTTGCACACCGCATTTGACCTACAATGCAAACTATCCTGCATGCGCTCAGCCCACCCCCCCCCCCCCGGGGGCCCAAAGAACGAAAGGTTGGGGGTGGGCGGGAACAAGACACACACGCACGCGCACACACACACACACACACACACACACACACACACACACACACACACACACACACACACACACACACGCTTGCGCGCGCGCGCGCTCACACACGCTCACACACACACACACACACACACACACACACACACACACACACACACACACACACACACACACACACCCGCGCGGGCACCCACACAAACAGCCCTGCGCGCGCGGAGGGGGGGGTGGGAGGGAGGGGATATCAGATACTGTGAGGAGGGGCAAAAGGCAAAACGTCGGAGGGCAAATACCAGCGGCGCAGCCTCCCTTACATATCGCGCTTCTAGATCGCCGACTGCCTTCTCCAATGAAGCCAACTCCTCATGAGTTGGTGGGAGACGGCGGGGAAGGGGAATGCCCAACCCAGCTGCTGCCTGTTGTGCGAGCGAGAGGGACCACCCCGCCCCAGTGGCCTCTCTTTGCAATGACCCATTTGCAAACCCAACGTCCTACACCAAACCCCAAACTGATGTTCACTCGACATGGTTATCCAAGCAGACCTTGTTCAGCCAACTTTCTTCCCACAATGTCAAGGAATGCACGAAGGCAACTGGATGGCTTTCCCTGCCACTGAGCGTAATCTCTACCATGCATAATATGCCTCGGGGGTTCCTCTGTTGCATCGCATTGTCCCTGCTGTCGATCCCAATGCCTAAACCTAACAGCTCTGCCGGCACAGCCAGCGTTTAAACACCCACTAAAGCATCACATATTTGGGAAGGGGTTTATTTGATGCTACATGGGGCTGCAAAAGCACTGGGATATTCACCGCGTCATAAGCCTATACAAAGAGGTTATGCTGCACTCTGCGCAAGTTGTGTTAAGACATGGAGTAGCAGGACGCGGCTCATAATGGGGCCCTGCTGCTCAAAGTGGGATTGTGGACTTTGTTTGTGGTTTATTGCCATTGGCCCCATACTCAACCTCTTCCAACTCCCTGTTGGAAGTTGGAGGAAGAAACAAGAACGGGGAAATACACCGGAAGGCTGCGCTGTGCAGAGGATGCAGCACGACATGTTCATGGGAGAAGGCTGGAGGGCAGAGGAAGTGTTGGTGTGTGGGCTTGGGAGGATAGGAGGACCAAAGGAGATTGCAAGACTATTCAAGGGGGATAGGGCCAGAGGAGGCGGTGCAGAATGGAGCGCACTGCATAGGGAAGAACACGGCGTGTGCTGGGTTGCGTAGTGTCAGGCGTAAACAAAGCCGGGGCAGAGTCCGCAGAGCGCGATGGTGGGGACTGAAGTCCCAGCTCAGCATGTGTGTTTTCTGGCAGGCCCACCTTTTCCTCCCACCCGTCCAGACTGCCTGCAGCACCTCCTCTTTCCCCAAATCAGCCGCGCCCCTCACCTGGTGCCCCCTTCTCCAGAGCCCTCCCTGCCATTGCTTTTGCCTGGCGTCAATTGCTGCACACATCCATTCTTGCAAATAGTTACTACCCCCTCCCTCTCCCTGCCAGTACTGGCATGTGTGTGTGTCTCCCTGTCTGCTCTCCTTTCTCCTCATCCACCCCCTCTCTGGCCGGGGGCGGTTCAGGACTCCCCCACCCCACAGCCACACACCCACCACCTCACATACATAACAACACGTGCACTCCAGTTGTACATGCAAGTGCACTCATCTCCCTCCCTCACCCCCCCTCTCTCCCTCCCCCCCCCCTTCACCCCTTCGCTCTGTCCGTGAGCGCATGCGACATGTGCATACGGGGAGGGGCGTGTGAGTGTCTATCCATCTGAACATGCGCGAACGCGACGCATGCGCGCGCGTATATGTGCCCCGGCATGCTTAAGCTCTTGCTGACATTTGCAATGCTTGTTCGCAGCCCAGGAGGTCCCTTAATGATGCAGGAAATAACCGCTCACGCAAGCAGGGTCATGCGTTGGACATAGACACAAAAGGCTGGATTGAGCGGTAGATATGGAAATTGCTGAGGAATACCATCTGTTATGCCATCCTCGGGCAGAGGTAGGGTGACAATGTGGACATCACTGTCGCTGACTTCTCGCCGGTTAAACCCCGATGCAGCAGCTGCAGCTGCGGCTTCTGCAGCAGCCTTAATAAGGCGTTCTACTCCTAACCCCTCCACAATAAATTCGCGGTGGTTCCGGGGAGTCACATTGCTCCTGTAATCTCGCCTGGATTTGCCCCATCCCCTCCATCAAGCTTTGGTAAGGTGTCCTCACTATCGCTGACCCAAAGTTGCGTCCAAGATTTTGCAACCACCTTCCGATGTACAGGGAAAACAGGACCTGTCCTCAATACTCTGCTCATATCAAACTTACGTCAGTGGAAGCAAACCACAGACTTTCTAATCATGAGCAGTCAATTGCAATGTAGGACTCTAGCACAACATAGAAACATGCAGTCACGAAATGAGATTGCCGTACCAGAACAGACTCCATACCTTTGAACTGAAAAATAATATCTGAAGCATGAAGTGCTTAATATTGCAAACCTGACTACAATGTCCAAGGATGGGGCATGCCAATATAGCCAACAGCTTACAGGTTACAGCACAGATAAAAAGGGTCAAGTTCAGGTTGCTATTACTCGAGCCTGCCAATGAATGTCTTCCCGTGTTCAAGACCTGTCCAGTACAATGGTTTTGATGAGCCGCAGGGTCAGCAGCATACTTTGACGCATTTAAATATATACGGTCCCCGACCATATCACCCTGCCACCCTCCATCAGAAGGGGCGAACGGCTTAACAACAGAGGGAGGAACGAGGGTTACTCTCTCGCTCTCTGTTGCGGCGCGCATTCGCTCGCTCGCGCTCCCCCCCCCCCCACACACACACACGCACGCGCGCGCGCGTACAGACACACGAGGGGGAACGGGACAGAAAGATGGAGAGACGTCGCGGAAAGCGTGGAGTTGAAACATAGAAAGAGAGAGGAGGGGAACAGAAAGAGGAGGGGAGGAGGGGCAATTAGAGTAGCACTTACACACAGCATCAACTGAAACCCCACAGAATAAAGAAACCTCAAAAGAAGCAGGACATACCTCATTGGAAACCCAGGATGCCGGTCTTCAGCGCTGGGCGTGCGGAGGGAGGCCGAAACCCCAGAATGGGGCCGATGCGCTTGTTTCATACTGTCCAATCACAGTTAATCGTCAAGTTCTTCTCTGTAGCTAAGCCACCATTACAGCTGGCAAACAAAGCAGCCGAGTCCCTAACTTAAGCTGAGAGGGGGTGTATAGGTGTGACGATATGGAGCACAATTTTCCTCCACTGAATCCACTAGAAAATGACAGCTGTCATGATAAGAGCTTGAGAACCCTCCCCCCCCCACCCCCCCCCCCCCACACACACACACACACACACACTGCAACTGCACAGCTGGGGCACCCCTTCAAGCACCAGATTGCGAAGCTGTCGTGCCGCGTCAACTTGAACCCCTTAAGTTTCCCTTCTTTCACAAGAGCACCCAAAAGGATCCAGTTAGGCCCAAATTACATTTATAGTCCATAAGCCATATGTGGGGGGACGAGGAGCCTGATGAGTGAGACAAAATGCCCTCATTCCTACGCAATGAACTCCTCTTTCTCCCCAGGCAATATCATTGAGACCCCAGTATTAGCCTTTGTCCAAAGAAACGCCAAAATCAATCCACAAGTCATGACCATTGCTGTACCCTCTGAGCAAAACCCAGCTGTATCCTCTAAGCAAAACACCAAATTTAGGACAAGTTGGGTTAAGCCATGTTGAACTGAGAACGACAGAGCCCGACAGGCTGGTTGACTGCGTGCGAGAGTGATTGGCAGAATGAGGAGGGAGGGAGAGCGAGAGAGGGAGCGGACAGAGAGAGGGAGAGAAGAGAGAGACGCAGGGAGGGAGTGGCAGGTGCGTGCCCACCCCTGGGGAGGCAAGGGGGCCCAAAGTTCAGCACATTCTATGTTTCATAATATCACATTATAATATCATAATGGCCCCATGACCATAAAATAGAATGAGGTTGGTACAAGCTTCAGCAAGTGGTATTTATACAACTTCCCCCCTCGGACACAAGAGACTTGGCCCCCTTGTGTACAGCTTTGCACGGCTTCTTGTTGACCCACAAGTCCCGCGGAAACTCATAAATATAAACAGTCTCCCTAACACTTTCACGAGAAGGAATGGGCAAGCAAGGCAATCAAGACTGCCTGACTCACTTGGCAGAAACCGGGCGAAGATAACGAGCAGTAGTGCGGGGGCCGTCCTTGGACAACCGGTTAGTCAAGCGGTCCCCTTCGCCTACAGGTTGGGGACCTGCACACAAAGTACTAGTACACATGAGGCAGCAATGAGACATGCATCAAGCCAGCACACATAGCCTCGCTCCTCGTTTCGCTTCAAGATCACGAACACAGTTCCCCTTGGACTCATATAGTGCCCGCCTGTCTCCCCACCCCTCCTTGCAACATGCAAACACGCCGCACCCCGCTCAAGCAAACACATGAGAGAAACATTGAGAATGCATTGCGAAGGATGGGCAGACTGAATGCGGAAGTAGTTAAGAGTCTATCACGTTGCCTGCCAGCTCTCGTCCTATCTTATGGATACAAGAACAAAGCAAATTTGCAGGCACCATTTCACACACTTCCACATCTGACGAGGTACAAGGTTGAGGACAGCAGTGCCAAGGTGCACCTCCAGGAGTTCGGAGCTCATCATCACAATCATCCCCCTTGATTGTGTCAACAGCATGCAGAAGGACATTTAAATTGCCGGCATCACCACTGGCTGACCTTGTCCTCTCGGAACCCTGGCACAGCACACAATTTCCGTCAACCTTCTCAAAGCAGCCTAGGTACATAACCCAATTTCTCTGCACAGCCAAAACTCGCTTATACATGTAAATACATCAACCTTTCCAATACAAGTACAAATATGGAAAGACGGTATCAGAAGGCAACAATATCGAATAGAGCACCGGAAATGTAACAGCGGGCAAGGACCACAATCAATGAACCTATACCTTCGGCCTGATACCTAGCTGAATTACAATGGTGCATTATTCAGGACGAAGTGTGACCAAAGGAGTAAGCCATCAGCTTAAGTTGTGGGATGCTCTTTTGTGTTGCCCCCCACAGGCATTTTGCAAGTCCATAACTCGCATGCACTTTAATGCCACATTTTGAAGCACATTGCTTGACAGCAAGTCCGTTTTAAGTCCTCTGACTATTGCTCTTTCGAAAAGACCTCAGCATGGAAAGATGAAAAGATATGAAAGTTCTCTCTGTAGTGACGTCCACCTCCTGGACTGCAAGGGTAATGGACAAGAGGCGGCTCAGTTGAATATGGAGTGCTTCAAAACTCGAGTGGATGATGTTTTAACCAAGAGAGGGTTAGTGCTGTGAGTAAGAAGCATTGGTTGATGGGCAAACCTCTGAGCTGTAATCCATACTGTTGTCCTCACAATTGGCAGAAGTCCCGGATGCAGATTCAGTAACCAATTGTCGTTTGGGGGATGAAAGCGGAGACGGTGCAATATAGCCTTCCTCTTCAGTCGGATCCTATACGCAATATCCCTCCCCAAATCAGGACGCAAATGCCCCGCTAGAGCTTACAATGTACACTCACACCTGCTGTACAGGGTCAAAACACCTAGCCTCATGTGAGACCCTGTGTTGAGCACCTTGCATATTTGTAACCTTTTCCAATAGGGCCTTATCGGGGATGTTGTTCCCAAACCGTTGCCTATCACCAGCCCAAGTCAAAGAGAATACCCGAGCCAATGAAAGGACTGAACATAGCTTGAGAATTGGGTAATCCTCGAGTCTGATCAGAATGTCGATCCAGATGCTTATCCCTCTCCAAAACACGGGGAGACACCCACAAGAACACCAGCCAAGAACCAGCAGAAACTGTGTGCCTCCATGTAATGACACAAGTTAGTGCTGTAATCTTGCTCAGCCCTCGGGGGTGGATGACTTTGGACGTGCCAACCCACGCTCATGGGGTAATTTTGGATGTGCCAACCCGTGCTCAGAGGCTTGGAAGGTTGTCATACGTCACTCTTTATGAGCTAAACATCCAGAAAATAGCACAATAAACACGATTGGTGGGTTCATCAAGTAAAAGTCGCCCGCAGGACGCCAACAACTCCACACCCCTCGTTGTTAGCCGGACGCCGTGCCCACTCCCGGAGTTTCTAAGTAACACAACCGCTTCGATATCCTAACGCGCTGCCTTGAACACAAAACTAAGGCCAAGATTCATCCGACCTGCCGCAGGTCTCTAATCTCGTCGCAGCCAACGCCACAATTCACGATCGCCGTGGCGTTTGACGCAAGGAAATCAAACACTTATCACAGACATATCCGCCCTAAGAGGTACTGTTGATTGCATAGTAAGGTAGTACTTGAACAAGTGTATTACGCCAAATCTTTGGAAGTCAACCTTGTGGGGATCGAGGAATAAGTGGTGCATTCCGTTCGGGAATCGCCAATTCCGAATCGGCCAACCCTACGGGCGGTAGGCTACGGGCCGTAGCCTACGGCAGATCATGAATTTCAAACTCATTCCAGCCAGGCAGCCACGCCTAGTAGAATCTCACTTGCAGCTTGCCATTGTCATATACACACGCACAGAGCAAAGGAAAGATACGCTATCATGATTTTCATAATATTCCAACATCGGGAAAAAAAATGCACACACACATTAGTTTTCACAGTTGGAGCATTTAGGGCACCTTCCAGTGACTTTTTTTGGTGTCGTCTACTATCATGTAGGCTGGCGGTGTCATGTGGGTGAGAGGAGCCTCACATGTGTTCCTTGGGGGTGGTACGCATGTTCTAGTGCATGTCACAGTTCATGAACAGTATCTGGTATGTCCAAATTTGTGTACATTCTCCCGGGCCACACCACAACTTAGACTTTAGTCTAAAAGCCTGAAGGAGCCCACTGGGGTCCACAACCACACCCCCCCCCCCCCAAGCAGGGCCGAGCAGCACACAAAAATGCTGCACAACACAAAAGATTGCTTCCAGAACCTACACATATCAGAGCCACATTTGACCTGTAATATGTTAGGCCTGTAAAACAAATGGCTGATATGATGCGTAAAACAAATTTCACACCCAATTTATGTCACAAAGGTAGAAATTCCCCCCCTAGCTTTCTCATTGATCCATGAAAGTAGTGGGCCATGTTAGAAGAGCTCAGAAGGCCATGTGGACTCTCAAATTGGAACGAGAGACCGCTACTACAAAAAAAGGTCATGATTGAAATGATGGGTTTGTGTATTGCCTCCCCTGGCCCCATGGCCGCCATTGTGTCATAGGTGGCGACTGCAATGGGGAACATGTTCTGCCCACATGCTTGAAAGAAGGAGCGGAGGAAGGGATTCACGTAGGCTACCGTCCATGAGGCACTCTGAGAAAGACCCTGGTTGATTGTCCTACTTAATAACACAGTTTAGACTGAAGCCAACTTTCCCACAATGTGCTTGAGAGGACGATGGCGGGAAGCCGTGAGCGCCGCAGACACTGCTCCAAGATCGCAAGCAACGCTCCCTCATAAGGGTAGCTCTCATGAGGATACTGGTAGTGACTGTGGCAGCATGAGAACATCCTCTGACATCTGATTTTGTCAAGCATTGTCTCACATGATGCAGACAAGATCAAGGAAATCATAGGCGAGGACAGAATGCCCGCATACAGAACATGGAGCCTGTCTTCAGGCTCGTCCTCATGGCTTAATTGAGGCGCTCTGGAGCGACCCTGAGCCCTTCTGATATGGGTTTGCCAGCCTGTGTCTCGACAGTTGCACCAACATCTCTACCCACTACCAAAGCGTGTTCCTAACGAGGAAAATCATTCTTTCATCTAACCCCTCTTGCCGACCAGCTCTCCGCAAGCACCTGCAGAGCCAAAAAAGAGGACAGAAAGGAGAGGCAGAAGGGAGGGACAACAACGGCAGCGAGGGTGTTGTTCTTAAAGGACATCCAAATCAGTGAACAAATCTGCTGTGTGAGTGGTCCTCAAATGTGAAGAACTTGTGGGGAGGGGTCAGGGGCGGAGCAGCGAGGCGCACCCGGTAGGGGATGTTATTTACTTCCCACTCTCGCAAGCCGAAGAGCCCCTCGCGGGGTTTAAAAAAGATTGAGCGCCCATTTTTGCGCTTGATGTCTGTGTACAGCGCAGAAGCCATGGTGGCCTCTGGTGTCTTGCCTGAGCACTTGATCAACCCTCTCTGCAAGGCCAAGCGAGCAATTTCACCTGCACAAGCAGCCCTAAAATCAGTGCCCAGCCATCCACTCCCTCGATGCCAACTACTACCTTGCCACAGGGATGATGCGGATGGCAGGCGGATGAGTGACACTTAGTTGATGCTAGACAAGCACACCCTCTGACTGAAAGGATGCCCAAAATAATAATTATGACAGGCGTATTGTCTCCCTCACCTGGAAGGTAGGGACTGCCACTGTACCAAAGTAAATTATGAAACGCTCGTGCTGGTAACTTGAGGTCCAGACAAGGGCGCGCAATCTTGGGTATAAAGAGCAATGCCTCTAACTGTGTCAGTGGCATGCGGATGTGAGAATGCCGCCTATGAATGTTCTTCATTGCAATGGAGGTGAGAGGAGATTTAAGATGGGAGGAGGGAGGAGGTATGCGTGGCCCCCCGGGCAGGGAGGTGGGGGGAGGGCTGGGCTTGGAAGTGGTGGCATGGCACTAGACAAGCCAATGTCAAAAAACCTGTTGATAAGAGACACATCTCCTTCTGCAAGACTTCAGTTGCGGCAGTTTTGAATACGCCTCCATTGATCGTTGAAGGAGACCGCTGCTGCAGTTCCCCCTCATCCCCTTCTTAGCAAACATGTGTGTAAATGGGTTTGGAAACCTTGATTAGAACACATTCTATCAGGGGACCTGCTGATTTAAAGACTAGGCAAGAGAACTCCTGAAAGTGCTCGTGTTATTTCCAATTGTTAACAACAGGGACCTTATGCCCCTGGATTCCCCTTAATTGGCCCCAAAACACTCTCGAACAATGAAAACTAAATCCTGAACCTAACTCGTAAATCTTGTTAACCCCATCTTGTTTCCACGCGGGAGAAGAACCCATGTGCTTCCTGCTTGTTAACAAGGAGTACCATCACGGCCTTCCCATAGGAATGAACTTTCACCAAGAAAACTAAGGAACGTATTCCCCACCCCACCCCCCTCTCCTCATGACCCCCTCTTTCTCCATGGCTGTGAGTTTCCATTTCGCGTGGAAAACTACAGTAAATGGTCAGGTATATTTTGATTCTGTGCACAACCTGGCCTCTGCCCCAAGCCCCCAAAGGGGGGAGGGGGCTCGCAACCCCAGTCTTCGCAACGCCTACTTGTCTACCTCCCTGTATATCTCCCCTCTTTCCCCCGCCCCCCTTCTTTCCCTCGTTACTCCCCCTTGCCACCATTCTCCTTTTCTGGTCTTCTCCCTCAGTGGTTCCAAAGCTTCCCTCTCCACTTCTTCCCCTTTCCTCTGTGTGTGTGTGTGTGTGTGTGTGTGTGTGTGTGTGTGTGTGTGTGTGTGTGTGTGTGTTTGTATCTGTGCGTGCCCGACAGCGTGTGCACGCCCAAATTTTCCCCCCTCCCCGCTCCTCCCTAAATCCTTCCCGCCCGTTTTGCCCATTCCACAAGAGAACCTGCTGCGCACGATAAGTGGGAGCTGGGGGGCGGGGGGGGGGGGGGGGACTGCCATTGGACAGTAATCATTGGCGGGGAAGCGCACATGATGGGTTGTCTTGGGACGCAAGCTGAAGCGGCCCGCCTCATCTCTTACATTGGCGCTGCCTCTCCTCGCCCTGTCTTCCTGCTTATGCCTGCCCACCCGCAGACCCCTTCCTTCGTTTCCAGAGCTGACTTTCTTCACCCTTGGCATGCCGAGCCCCTCTTCCCCACCACCACCCCCCCCCCAAAAAAAAAAGGGAATGGTGCCGCCCCGTGTTCTCAGAGAATGTGCAGAAAACAACCGCGTCAAAGCCCTCTGAAGACATTGGTAGCCTCCCACACATGACGCATTGAAGGATGCTCCCGGGGGACGCATCAGGGGTCTTAAACATCAAATGCATCGAGCCCCCCTTTCCGAGCCCTCCTCCACTTCTCCAAGCCAAAGAGAGGACATTACACTTGGATTCGATGCACAAGCTTTCCCCAGGAGGAGTTGTCCATAGCAGATACACCCATCTTGCTTTTCTTTAGGTTTGTGCAGGATGGTAGCACCCCACTGTCTTGCAAGACATGCGCGGCACACAAGCAGCTCACCGCTGCAAGCATGCAGCGTTCCGCATGCACAATGTGGCCAACCCACTCACAAGATACTTCCCCTTCAATCGTCGAAGCAGCAATCCTTCGCTACGTCCCCCGTCCCCCAGACCGAGAAACACTGCACCTCCAACTACATACATGCCTCCAAAAGAAGCTACTTCCAGGCGCACGAAAAGGAGCCATTTCACCCACCCTGCTTGCCTCAGGAAATACAGCACTGGGGAAAGGGGGAGAGTCACATAACTAAATCCCGTCCCTGGAGGGGGAGGGCGTCCCGCAAGGCAGGGACAGAAAGGTGTAGTCAGTGGCTCATAGGTGGTCTCATCACCCTCGATGCCACACCCCCCAAACACACACACACACACACACACACACACACACACACACACACACACACACACACACACACACACACACACAGAGACACACACACACAGAGAGAGAGAGAGAGAGAGAGAGAGAGAGAGAGAGAGAGAGAGAGAGAGAGAGAGAGAGAGAGAGAGAGAGAGAGTGAAGGAAAAAGAGAAAGAAGGTGATGCAGATGAACAAGAGGAAAACATGCCTTCGAGAAGCCCAATTGTTGCAAATAAAGGCTAAAAGAACAGGTGCCCAAGCGGTCGCAACTTCTGTCTCTCCCCCCTTCCATCCGTCCAAAAAGGTCAGAACTTGGTCACCAACATGCTGTTGCCATTCTTACAAGCATGTCTTAATAACAAATGAATCCATCTACGCAAGCAACAACGGGGAGGTGCGGGGGTCACAGTGCTAGTGTGGAGGCCTGCATCACAGCAAAACAACGTGGGCCTGGGCTGGGGGCCTACTGTTTTTCAGCCCCATCCACATCAGAAGCATCACCAGAGGTTTCGGGCCCTACATCCGGAGAACGTGGACCTCCACTTGGCCCGCATGATGTGCGTGCTGCAATGCCGCCAAAGATTTCTGCTTTTGTGCCATCCTTATGCTTCTGTTGCAGCAGGCCCCAAACACCAATTGCTTCACGATATAGTAGCCCCCACCCCCGTGTTCTTCATGGGGTTGCCTTGCCAGATGAGAGCCTTGGTCTGCAACTTGTGGTATGCCTTGCAGGATCTTGCCGGATCATTCAGAAAAAAGGTGTTAGGATGAGAGCTCTTAAGGCCAGGCTGATAATCCGAATGTCATTTCATTGCCTTGCTCCATGGCAAAAACTTGCACTGACGTGCTCTTCCTGTCTATAAATTGGCAAAGAAGTACGTTGAAATTCCAGAGTCTCTATCAGAGAATAGGAAGCACTATTTCGCTAATGCCTCACTTTCACCACAACTGGGGGCAGGCAGGAAACACCACAGGGATCTGTAAGGCTCTCTATTTCATACAGACCCTAAATGTGCGTGGGACCCCAAGCCAGTCTGAAAGGCTTCCGTCTGGCCCAGGAACAGCCCAACTTCTAATTTGCAACCCCAATTTTAGCAGTCAGCTGCAATTGACCACCGCCAAACTTAACCCCCAGTGTGTTGTTCCCCTGCAGCAGCGGATTTTTGACCTTCCACCACAAAGCATGCCCAGGGGGGGGGGGGGAGAGAGGGAGAGAGAGAGAGAGAGAGAGAGAGAGAGAGAGAGAGAGAGGAGAGAGAGAGAGAGAGAGAGAGAGAGAGAGAGAGAGAGAGAGAGAGAGGGGGGGGGGGGGGGGAGGGAGGGAGGGAGGGAGGAGGGAGGGAGGGAGGGAGGGAGAGGGAGAGAGAGAGGGGGGGGGAGGGAGGGAGAGAGGGGGGAGGGGGGGAGAGAGAGAGAGAGAGTGAGAGAGAGAGAGAGAGAGAGAGAGAGAGAGAGAGAGAGAGAGGGGGGGGGGAGAGAGAGAGAGAGAGAGAGAGAGAGAGAACATGCGCCGCGCGCGCGCGCGCGCGTGTGTGTGTGTGTGTGTGTGTGTGTGTGTGTGTGTGTGTGTGTGTGTGTGTGTGTGTGTATGTGTATGTGTGTGTGTGTGTGTGCGAGTAGGTAGGGTTTTGATTGTGGCCGCACGCTGCCATTTTAGCCGCACAGGACTCTGGCCGTTAGTGAGTTGGTGCTGTACCCCTTCCAAGACCAGCGAAGGCACTCGAGCTTCCAAGCCTAGTGCGATTCCCTGGCCACATGGAAGGGCTAAAAGTGACAGTCCTGTGTGTGTGCACATGTGGCTACTGTTGCATGTGTTTGCATCTGCACACCTCGGTGCATATGCACGTGCATCCTAAATTTGTGGCTTGGGGAGCTGTACATCTACAGACATCTGGATCCTGTGTAGCTGGCTGGTGTAAGACAGATGTAGATGCATCTTGTACATGCGCAAATCACCGGCTGCAGCGCATCTGCAAGTGCGTGCTACATTCGCCAAGCTCAGCTGTTCTGAAACAACAAACAGCCACACCTCCGACTGCAAGTCCTTTTCTCTGGGGCGGGGGTCCCATTTGGCTCATGCTGTTTTTCAGTGCATCCACCACCTAAATTGGCAATTAAACCAATGACCAGCTTTGCATACGCTGCTGATCCGGACTGTTGCTAGAAGGCCGGCAGTAACTAAGGGACACACATCTGCTGCTAAAAGGGCAATGAGCTGGTGGGAGGTCCCCTCAAACCCGATGATCCCACAGAAAAGAGGAAGGCTTGGAGCAGAGCAAGCCTGCCAACAAGGAAGGAGTACCTTGGGTTTCAGAATGCGCCCACTGTTTCGCGACTTGGGCACATTTGATGGTTCCGAGTTTGACTTCCCATCCAGGTTCCAGGGTGCTCCTCCTTTTCCTGGACCTCAGTTGCCACAAAAATGTTGGACTTGCATCTACTTCAACATTGGGTGCCCCAAGCCCTGTAGATTGCGAACAGCACACAGGTTGCACCTTTAAATCCTAAAATTTTAAGGCAGAGCATAACCGTGATCATGTCGAGCATCTTTTGTCGGCATGGTGAGCATATGTTCTGGGTTCTTCCCAATCTCCTGCCATCACAAAGAAAGTTGGGATGAAATTGTATGTACAGCGCTGGGACAAAGACATGCTTTGCTGGTGTCCATCATTGGGAGGCACCCAGGGCCCCCACCTCCTATATCTTTCCCCTTTGTTCCCCTAAACAATAGCGTGGCTCACATTTCATCCCTCTTTGCATTCCCGACTTCTCCTTCTTTGCTTTTCGCCTTTCATCGTTTGGCGCAATCAAGAACGTGCCACAGCCAACAAAACACAGCTGCTCTTTGTCATACTAGTGCAAAACTATGAAAGAATAAAACACATGCACGCATGCATGCGCGCGCGCGCAAGCACACACACACACACACACACACACACACACACACACACACACACACACACACACACACACACACACACACACACGCACACGCACACGCACAGACACACGCACACGCACGTACGCACGCAGGAACGAAAAACAACGACAACAAGAGTCGCAAATTGCCAAAAAGTGCATCTCCAGCAAAGAAAATTCAAAGGGGTATTTCTTGAAAAAATCATGGCCAACTAAATGCACCAGCCTTAAATTATGGGCTTAACATAAGAAATTGCACAAAGCTCTTTCACATCGTAATGAGGCTGCTGGTGTTCATGTGCCCTCCCTTGGCAAAGATTTTCGGGGAAGAAAAGGTTGCAACTGCCTTCATGCCCAGTAGCCTGCTCCAGGTCCACAAATATGCCTTCGAACATCACATTGGGAACGCACCCATCTTGAATGTCACTACTCGGAACAATCCCTCGTCAATTTTGCGTACACAGTTGGGAAACCCCCAGTCAGTCCCTGCACAACACACAAGTCTGTGGGCATCAGCTTTATTCCCTGAATGTTCTTTAGAGCATATATTCGAAAGGCTTGATATCCCTGTCTGTCTACAACAACCAGATAAGTTGCCATTGCCACATAGGTCTACGTTTGGTCCACAACTGCTGCCATGGCCCCTCAACTGCTTCCCATAACCGTCCCAACTTTTTTTGACTTTATATAGCCGGTGCTACGCCTTGAACGCCTGCCCAGACTGCAGGCCTGCCACAGCTAAGCGGCTCTATGTTTATTTGCTCCCGGAACGTGATAGTCAGGACACAGATAAACAGCGACACGTGCGGAAAAGCAATCGTCACACTGGCTGGGCTTGACCCACCAAAGAACGTATCATCTCAATTACCAATAAGGACGAGTTAGTTGTCAAAAGTGGCAGGCAAGTATGTATAAAGGGAAGATGCTTAAACTACGTAAGACAAGCAACGGTCCCAACTGTCGAAAACAGTCGTATGCACTTCTTCGATAAGCCTAAGGATCCTTATTGACATCATCATTGACTTAAGACAGGCTGGCATCTTCTCCCAAAATACTCCTTAACACCCTGCACCGGGGTACAAGGCGTTCCAGCGTGTCCGAGAAGCACCGCCAAAAGACAAAATTTCTCGGAACGCATGATGGCATACCACTATCCTGCTGTTTACAGCTTCTACCTTCAGAAGGATCTGCTTAAATTGAACAAGACCTGGTGCCACCTCAACGGGAATCGCTCGGAGTCACTCCCACATTCGAGGGTTCCCAAGGCAATCCGTTCTCAATGCTAACGTTACATACTAAATACAATAAAAATTGTCCCTCGTGCATTGCCGCCAGACTGGTCAAAGCGTCCTGAAACCCGGAAGTACCTTGTTCTACGCCGTCGATGTGTTTCTCCAACCGAAACGCCGATCTCTCAATGAAGTGCCTGGTTACCCAAGCCAGTATCAAAGCGCATGATGAAAATCCTAACTCTTTGCGGATCAGACCAGCGAGCTTTGTTGGCCATCTAAGTGCCGGTTTCGATTCACGTGAGTCTTCGTCTCGAGGTTAGCACTGCAGGCGGCGTTGGGGCAATCGCCCTCCCTAGATCCCGGGAGACCACGAAGCGCTCCCAAAAAAAGCTTCCCGCCATGAGCTCGTAGGCAATATGCCTTAGGAGTCGAAGGAGTAATTTTTGTACACAAAGCGCACGCAATCTTTGAAGCTTGGGATAGTGCTCCTTGCAAGGGCTGTCCACATTGTTCACGAGGGTGCAGTGGCCAGTGTACCGGTACACTGGCACTTCTACTCAAATTTGTGGTACATGTACCAAATGCAAGAGCCTGTGTACACAGGCTCTTGTACGCAAATGTGTGGGGGGCGCCCGCCACACATTTGCGTACAAGAGCCTGTCAGACAAGACTGGTTTCTGGTTTATGGCGATACAAAGATGGTGTTCTAATGAGATGGAAGGCGCTCAATACTGGACTCCACTCCAGCCGGTTTTCCTGCGGAGGAACTTGGCTTCCTGTATGCTGCTTCCAGTTTGTTGTGGTTTTTAAAACAAAAGTGTGCTTATCACTGGAATTCTCTGAATCCTCCAGAAGAACTTGTATAGCTAGCTAGCTATAGCGACCCCTGACATGCCACAGATCTGTTGCCGTGGACAAGGGGGTTTTCCAGTGGCAACGGGGCCTTGGCCGCTTGTTGTATAAACTGATAGGTACGTATAGATACGTGACGGCAAACGTACTCAGATACAAGGGCGCTATCAGTTTGTCAAGTGGTTTTAGGAAACATTGTATAACTTGAACTTCTCCACGTGTGGAGTACAAGGAAGAAGATGCGCCTGATTGCGTATCTAGGGTAATGTATGGTGATCAGTCAGGTTGATCATATAGTGACCTCCATGCAGTACATGTCTTGTACTAGTGACGGTGTGGTCACAAGGTAAAGACTCCATTGAGTGTGTACACGTGTATAAGTTTAGGATCCCTGGTGCAGCTGCAGAGCTACACGTTGGCATAGGGCCAAGTCAGGGTTGTTTATGTGGCCATGCAGTACGGTACGGCTTCTCAAACGGGACTGTACCGTTACCGCCGGTTACGATCAGGAAGCATAGAAACGCCAGATCGCGAGCGAGCTTGGCAGTCGATTGGATGTGGAATACATCTAGGTTCGAGCTCCAAGCTGATAAGTGTTTGCTCTGTATTGAATGACTGCTTGATAAACTGCTATCTCACTCATTGCAATACAGGTAAGCTTGCGATCGATGGCAAGGGTAAAGGTCGCAGCCGAGTGGCTGCGATCACAGGGTTTAGACGCATGTTTGCTGTTATCATTGTTGATAATGAAGTAATACATGTGCTTGTGTTGCAGGAGTTGCATTGCTTGTTTGTTACTGTTGGGCGAACAGTAAGGCTATTTGTGTGTTGAGAGTTACACACTGGTTAATAGCAGTGAGTACAGATACGCATAACAAGCATGCTCCTGCTGGTTGAATAACTGTTTTGTTAAGATCCCTAATGAACCACGTATTGTGCAGATCGGTTGGGAGTAGCCGTCAAACTCCTGGGACTGCTGAGGGCCAAGGGCGCCCTGATAAGAGAGCAGTCGGTACGTACACGTATGTGGATAGTTAGTGTGTGTGTGTGTGTGTGCTGTGGTTTAGATATATTTAGAGGACACTGATGACCCACCAGTAAAGACGTAACGCTCGGGTTGCAGGCAGATATAGACGGCAGTGCGAGCACTGGTCTATATATACATTGATAATACTTGGTGGTGTTCAAAGGAAAATATACAGAAACCATTGTAATGAGTCGATTGGATGTGGAATACATCTAGGTTCGAGCTCCAAGCTGATAAGTGTTTGCTCTGTATTGAATGACTGCTTGATAAACTGCTATCTCACTCATTGCAATACAGGAGTTGCATTGCTTGTTTGTTACTGTTGGGCGAACGGTAAGGCTATTTGTGTGTTGAGAGTTACACACTGGTTAATAGCGATCGGTTGGGAGTAGCCGTCAAACTCCTGGGACTGCTGAGGGCCAAGGGCGCCCTGATAAGAGAGCAGTCGGCAGATATAGACGGCAGTGCGAGCACTGGTCTGTATATACATTGATATTACTTGGTGGTGTTCACAGGATATGACACTCGGCATACAAACGGATCGCTGACAGTTACGGCAACCTCCATTCAATACACTACACCGCTTCTCAGCTCTCGCCACTTCACTGCCAACCACCAAAGGGTGTTTCTCTAGAGGCAGGTCCCTTTGCTTCTCGGTGCACAATCCATTGTATGTGCGCATATGTGGTTTATATATACCACGACAGCCTCCAGCTCCCTACCCCCTCACGAGGCTAAAGACAGAAGCAGCCACCTGAAGGCAAGCTTGCTATAGCAATCAGAAAACGGTCCTTAAGAAACGTCAGATGCATGCATGTGGGCAATCCATATGGGCAATCCCTTAACTATTGGAAAAAACGGCAGTGATTCGCTCTAACGTAGCCCCCTTGATCGTAAGTTCGATTTTTTGTCCATACATGCTTCCATCCTCTATTCTTACAAGAGTGAGATGAAAAAAAACACGGCCCAATTTGTCAAGGGCCCATGGGCCAAACTAAATGTCCTCCTCCTTCTTGAGGCTGCTCTGACTCGGTGCATGCATGCACCGGTTCAGAGTGGTCTCAAGAAAAAGGAGGACATTTGGCTTTGGGTCCTTGACAAGTTGGGCTGGTCGTTTATCTCACTATTGTAAGAAAACGAAGAAGAATGCATCGGGTCAATTTCATTATTGCGGGCGCTGTACAGGGTCCACCATATGGGTCGCCAGCTGGCTGCTCGCCGAGTGTGACTTGTAGGTTGAAACATTTGGGTTGGTCGTTGAAACATTGGGTTGGTCATTTTTATCCCATCCTTGTAGTGAAGCAGAATTACATCCACCCAGTCCAACGGGCATGCTGAAATGAGAAACCGAGGATACCAGAGCCGAAGCAGCCACAGCTACGAGACATAACCCCTACGAACCCATTGCTGGACGAGCACCAGGAGAGAGGGGCTGGAAAGCCCCAAACACAGCCAATGAGGAGACAAGGGGCAAGCTGGACAAGGGGCCTGCAGGAAAGGGCCAAGATAGGAATATGAGACCTAACCTGAAACAACTTAAATAAGAAGTTGACCACCACATTCGCGTGTACGCACGCACGCACGCACGCACGCACACACGCGCACACACACACACACACACACACACACACACACACACACACATTCACACACACACACACACACACACATTCACACACACACACACACACACACACACACACACACACACACACACACACACACACACACACAGACACACACATTCTTACAACGGAAGGTCAGATTGGCAGATAAACTTACGTAACAATTAGACGGAGAGCGAAGCAGATGGGGTTATACAACGGTTCCAAAAAGGCTAAAGAAAACAGGCTAAAGCCGAACAACCAAACCAGCCGTTTATAAAGGTAATGACCTAACACATAACCGTTGAGAACGGGGAATATGGAACCCACGCCAGCCATCAGCGTTAATTAATTATAATATTATAATATATTCATTAAATATAATATTATAATACATTCATTCGAACGGCAACCTTAGTGCTTCCTTAATGTTACTTAATTAAATTGTAGAAGCCATTTACAACATTGATATTGTACTCGTGACAGTCCGCAGTCGTTACCTTGCAGTGAGAGTCTTTCCTGCATTCGCCCTCTTCCTTGTCATATCGTTGTTCATGTTTCACCGTCACGTCTGACAATGGCCCTGGCTTGCGCGTACCAGCATGGAGGATACATGGTTGCAGGGTAGGACATGTTCACTATTAAGCCTAAATGCATGAAGTAATTATACACTTCTCAGGATATATCACCATGGATATATATCCATGGTGACGGCGCCTAATGCAAATGCTCCTTTGACACAATACAGTGAGCCTCGCAGATGACCACCAGGCTTTACAAATAACGTGTTATGGACAAACCATAGAGGTCAACCAATGTACGCATTGGTTTGACCACGTGGCCAGAAACAGGACACCATCACCGCAACGTCAAGTTGCGCTGTGGGTGGTGGCCACCACCCATGGCCATGGCCATGGAGCCTGCACCAGTCAGTCCCGTCAAAAGAACCGAATCTGTCCAAAGCTTAACACAACTTCAAACACCGTAGTGCCATTGCTTTATCTACGTAACATGAACAAGCACAAACGGAGGTCAAAGATCTCAGTATCGATTTAACCCAGACGGGCGAGTATTGTAAGCTCCCAGGATCGACACTGTCCACACAATCTGCGTACTGCCATGGGCAAAATGACCCAGGTAGCTTGTACTGAAATATTGAATCGTACCACTGCAGGGCCCATCATACCATGATGGCAACAAATGACTCCTACGTAGGTATACCATAGTCAACTGGTCAGCCTCAGTTTAATACAGATCTGTATTGAACTAGACCAACTCTCTTTTTTTTTTTTTTTTTTTTTTTTTTTTTTTTTTTTTCTCATAAAGACTATGCATGAACTGATCAGCGAAAGCTAGCCGACTTCCGATCATGAGAAAAACCTCCTCCTCCTTTTGAGTAAGATGAAATTAATGGCTGACATCTCACAAGCGCACGGTTCGATGCCATGACGTCAAAGTATGCCCCAATAAGTCAATTTTATTGAAAAGAAGACACTTTTATGTTTTAGAAGGAAGAGTAAAAGTAGAAGACAGGTGCCCATCCACAGTAACCTGCAGGCTGCAGCAGCTGCAGCTGCTGTTTACAAAGAAAATCTGTCCAGCCACTTAAGGCTGATGAGTAAGGATAAGTTTCAAACTACACTAGGAAACAAGAATCTAACGCAAAGCACACCTAACAAAGCATACAGAGAAAAAACACTAGAACAAGCGACACTCTGCGGGCGACAAACTTTTGAAAAAAGAACTCTAGGCATGTGCGGGTGACGCCAAAGATAAGCTGCACACAAGTACCTTAGCGCGCTCATCATGCACATAGCCCTCCTTGGATTCCATCTCGAATTGCATCCAGACAAAACTTGTACTGCTGCTCGTTTTCCACCATGCTGATCCTCTCCCTGCAACATTACAGTAGCCCCGGTCAATTCAGCAACGCTAACCCTTTTCCGTGTTGACTTTTCACTGTATTCGTAATTGTCCTCCCCCCTTTGCCCGGGGGGGGGGGGGGGGGGAGCTGCCCAGCCACGCGTCGGACGACGCTTCCAAAACTTGTCAAAAATGGAAAACGCCTCCAAAATATTTCTTTCAGTCTAGATCTCAACACAGTGAACGTTTCTTTAAATAAAAAAAATCACTGTGAAGAGATCCAGACTAATAGGAATGTCTTACAAGCGTTATCACAATGAATCAAGTTCCCTAGTTACCCCACAGTCTGGATCTAGAGATCACTTTACAGTGATCGTCCTTTGCAGTGAATCAAAAATCCAAAAATCCCCTCTATTTCCGGATTCCCACACAGCGAACCTCTTTTACAGTGACCCGAATTTTCAGTGGAAACTTGGTGGCATAAAAGCGTGCATAAGCATTCCCCCCGCGCCCCTACCCCCCCGGGTGTGTACCTCGGGTGTGCTGCTGAACACCTGTACTCCAACAACTTATAAAGGACATGCTATATCCATGTGATCATCATCAAAACTCGGCTAGCTCAAACGAAGACCTTCTAGAAGAGGTGTCAAAATAATTCATTGGACAGCGCACATCGTGCACAAAACAATGGACAGTACAACGTTTTCCATAAGTACCCCTGTGTAAGTCATTGCTGTTACAATATGAAAAGTGAGTCGTGATATCAACAGTCCTGCCGCGAAAAACGGCCAATGTCTCACACTCAGGAAAGTTCCAAGAAATTACCAAGCATGTGCAATACATGCAAACATATGCACATATGCGCACACACGTGCATAACTGCTGCGCATGCATCATTTGTCTTAACATAAGACTTCAAGAAACCACTTTCTGAAGTCCGTGCTTAATTTTGGATGATCTAAGTGCGAGTGAGCTTTGGCAAAATGTTCTTACTTTCGTAAGAAGAGGACGAGGTCCTTCAAAGCCACCAACTCCTTTACGTCTTTGTTACCATTCCCTCCCGTGGTCCGAAGGTAGCGCAGGCGCCCGAGAACAATATCTATTGCACAAAATGCCCCGCTCCGGCCAACGCCTGACCATGGTGCATATGTGTTATATTAAGAATATGTTTTAAAACACACAGTCAGGTGGCGTTCTATGCAACAATAATTATGCTGTAAATGTTGACATGAAGTCTTGTCAACCGCTTATTTGATTTTGAGATTGCTTGTGGCCAAAGCATTCAGCGGTAACTGTCACCCCTTAGTCAGAAAGTGCAACGTGTCTCCTTGCTGCATCTCATTGGCAAGGTATCCGTATGCATTTAATATATAGGGAGTGTATACCATAAACCAGAGCTGCATGCGGCCCACACGTCAATAACAAGGACTAAAACATATGAAGCATGGGCTGGCCAGCACAAAGAGGAAAATAAACCTGAGTTGCAATGGATGATTGGGGGCCCATAGTCAGTTTTTCTGACGCACGGATCCTTGTATGCTGACCGATCATACTCGAGCATGCGCACCAGGTACAGAACTTCTTTGGGACTGCGAGGAACACTTTTGTCTGGCCAGTGAGTAAACTGATAATGGGTTATCTTCCGCTCATCGTCATTCTCAAGGTTATTAACAACGAGGTCTCGCTTCAAAATGCACGGGTAATCCGGCACCGGTTCCTGAAAAGGCATGCAACACTGTCAGGGAATTTTATATTTGCATGGACATCTCCACAACTACAGATAGGATCAAGCATTTAATGGCAACTTGCAGTAACTCCTGGTCAATCAGACATCAGGCATACTTCTTTTTCCATTGTCACTGTCACTTCTCCAAACGTTGTAAATCTCATGGGGTCTACTGTGCTTGGCAAGTACTTCGTGCTTTTTTCAATCCGTTTTCCATCAGCAGTGACCTCCTCAAATTGGGTAAGCATAATGATTATCCGGCTCTTCGTCTCATACACCATTCGCCAAAAATCATTCATGGTGGTGATCAACGGACCCTGCACGCGAGACCAGCTATAAAGTTATGCTCTCCTGAGGCCCATACCGTGGTTGCAATGCCGAGCATAACCACAAAGAGCAGGAACATTCATTTAAGCTAAATGAAGGCAGGAGATTGGGGCCCGCCTACAGGTAACTTCCAGGGGTACGGCTCAGAGATTGATCCCTGTAGCACCTCCTGTGACACGGTAAAGGATCGTGCAATAGCGACAAGATCATGATCACTGATCAATTGTGGCCTGATCGTCCAGAAACTCACCTGGGTGACAATGTAGTGCCAATTTGGCTCATCTTCTAGCTTTGCAGATACCTCGCTGGCATTTATATAGCCCCAGTCCTTGTCCTCTTGATGGAGGATAACACGATTGAAGTCAAAGGGTAGAACCTCGGCATATCTGTTCTTGTCCTGTGCCCCCGTTGTCACAACAATAACTTCGCCACGACATCACATCAATGTTGCAACCTCAATTGAGGGACAATGCAAGGAGGTGGCATGATGCCAATGCATAGGCCATACACATTGCAAGTAATGTCAGCACAAGGGCACAAACCCTGCATTGTTACAAAATATTTGCTGCAGTAGTCATGACTGATCTATCATGACTGATATCAGCTTTATAGCTATTATAAAAGCCCAAGCACTGCATATTGTACACTATGTTATGGTCTGCAATGTTATAGTGTGTTGATTAATGGACAACATATACACTTCATGATACGTGTTTAAGGCTCAGTATACTGCTCTAGACACTACATATGTCTGTAGATCAATATATATGCAAATGTGTAACATGCGTAACATATATGCAAATGCGTAATATATCACAATGCCGCTACACTTATTTTGAGGATGCACTGCCCACCTGATTATCTTCGTGTTCGCCTGCATCATAAGCCCTGTTTGCACCAGCTTTGTTTTTAATTTTGTTCATTGCCTCCCTTATCCTGCGAGGATCGAGTTGCCGTTTAATTTCATCCGCAGCAGTGGCAAGATCTGAGGTTGGCCTTACCGGGCCTGGCCCCAATCGAGGCTGTCCTGGTGTGCCTGGAGTACATGCCTGCATACAACAAATCATGAAAAAAGTAAGGACGAAAGAAATATAGCAGTCAAACTCATCAGTTTCTACCATCAGCAACTACATGATAATCGTATTGAGAGAACACTTCAGCGATACATATATATATATATATATATATATATATGTGTATGGATGCATCCATACGTATGTATACAATTAGGGACACTTGAGGCACCAAAGTGTTGCATGCAGTTGTGTTTTGGGAAATGCCTCAGAGACCAACAAATCAAGTCAAACCAACTTGACACAATGTCCCAGTTCAATCGCCAGCTCAAAATAACATAAAGCATGGAATCAAAGGTGGCTCACTCTGATCTTTGACGAAGCCCCAGTCTTTTGACCTTTTGATTTGACCGTCTGCCAAGGACTTCCAAAAGACTCCGATTCAGACAGACTAGGTGGTCCTTTCTTCCAAGCGCTGGTTCCCGAAAGAGGAGCCGTCCCTGTTGTACTCAGCGAAGATGAAGGACTATCCCGGGAATACGAAACCATCTGCAGCCCCCATCTTCGCTACACTTTCAGCAGCTCGAGATGAGGCTTCTTTTGGTGTGTATCCACAGGGCTTTACAGGAAATGTGCGGCAACGCTGGTAATACACTGGCCGCAACGCATATTCCTAAGAACGGCTGGGCCGCAATGGCGAAGGTGTGTACACGGGCCCAAACACCAGTCTGAAAGATTGAAAAAGATAAAACTTTAAAAGTCTTCAAATAATTTTACAAGTGAAGTAGGGACGAGAGACTCCGCTGTGGTACCAAGAGTGCTGAGCGGCGTCCCCGGATGGAATGTCACGACTAGCCGTACCAAACTATTTCCAAAAAGATGCGGTTGATATCGAAGAAACCTACCGATGTTGCCACTGGAGATCTGTCTGGTGGATCCTTCCTTGAGCTACGCTGCTGAACATCTGTGGGATACGAAGACATGTCCTGGCAAAGCTATGCTGTGAGCTAGAGCTCGCTGTTTTCGTTAACGCACAGAGAATATTAATAAAAGGTTTTTAAGGAAAAGGCCTCAGCTTGTGTTCCACCTTTTGAGACTTTGGCTAACTGGACGAGGTTGTAAGCTGGTGCATCGAAGACAATGTTGGCTCTTACAACGCCTTTAGAGCATCCACATAGAGCACCGGTAATATTTGATTACTTTAAACAGTCCATGGGAATCGTCTCAACTTTCTGGCTACTGCACAAACATTCCCAGGTTTCACTCGGCCAGGCCGAGGAAAGTCTGATCTAGGAAATCCGTGCCACCGTGCCGGGCCGGCGACTCCGTTATTGCGTCCGTAGTGATGATGACTAACCGGAATGCGGAAGACCACGCGGGATCCGGTTGCCACATAGCGGAATAAAGAGAAGGGGGGGGGGGGGTGTGCAGATCTGTGTGGGGCCCATGTGACTTAGAAAAAGTTTTAAGTGTGCATGGCCCGGCACACGCGGAGACGAGATTACGTAAGCATCACCAATACTCCCCATGGCCCCCATACCTACACGAAGGGCCTTGGCCTCCACCCAGCATAACCAAGCCCTTGAAGAAAATCACAGACAGACCAATGTGCATACAATTGGTTCCTGGTTGGTGGCGGGCGACCC
>KV908339.1:982056-987551 GCA_002005505.1 Botryococcus braunii | reverse complement strand
GACCAGGCTTGCCATTCGCCCCCTCCCCCCCCCCCCACAAAGCACCTCTCATTCTCATAATGTGAAAGAGGTTTCACAGGCCCCTCCACAAGGGGTGGGAAGTTTGCATGAACCACACCAACCAACACGACTTGCCAAGAAGATTCTGGATGACAATCATGGGCCTCTTGTCCATTGTATCTGAGACGAATGAAGGCATCCCCTTCATCGAGTACCAGCCTAATATGTAGATATAGCTAATATGCTTGCAGCCTGTATTGCCACCATCAGCCAGATGCATATGCAAGCTGCAAACCTTACAACAACATGAGTTGCCATGCAATGCCATGGCCTTCCTCACCAGGCATTGAGACCAGAAACGAGCATGTTCTCTCAAATTTAAAATTAAAGCATACAATCATGGTAAATATCCCATACAATGTCCACAGAGCCGCCACCAGCAAAGCATGGCAACCTGTCACCATCAGGAAGTAAAAGGGAGAGGACCTGCTACCCTAAACTCAGCCAAGGCTCCCCACGTTCCCTACCCAGACAAGGGTGCCAACCCAAGAGTAGCCTCCGGCATTTGAGTTTAAGCATATGATGATGTATGCCCAACAGTATCATCATGATGCTGAGGGCCCACACTCAGCTTTCCACTACCAACCACATTACCTGCAGGACATGTGAGCTTCAAGTCCGTATATTGAACATTCCAAAGCGAGTCAATAATACCCTATCAGCTTGCTCCGTGGTCATCCTGCATATGAGAGCTTTGCCATGGCAGACTCTTCACATATACATGCAGCGAAGAGGGGCCCAAACATTGCTCCAATCCCCTTAATATGTCCTGACTCTGGACCTATCTGTACAGCAAGGACTGCATACAACCAAGGCTAAACCATGATCATACTATACAAACCCCAGAGTGTGCAAATGTATGGGGGAGCAGTAGATAGCACTGCAAGAAACCGAAATTCCTTCCCTATTAGTCAAGATGCACTCTGCAAGGGGCTCATGAAAGTCTGCAAGTTAATTTCCAGAAAGACCGCAAAGACAATACAGCCAACAGAGCTGTTTGTGCCCCATCGTTTTGGTTGAGAAAATACATTCTGGCACATGAGACCACAGGGCCTTCACACAAGACTTCATCTTCGCACGAGACTTCACAGAGACACAATTGCTCTCCAGCAACGCCTCATAACTCCACTGTCTTTGTTGGGCTCGTGAAAAGCAGTTGTTCATCCAAAAAGGCCGTTAAGACGTTACAGCCAGCACTGCTGACCCGTCTTCTTGGTTGATAGAAAATACACTAAGGGTACTGGAAACCACAAGCCCTTCACAAGAGACTTCTTCACAAGCGACTTCTCACAGAGACCCACATATCTCTGGTAGCTAACTCCAACAAGGTATTGGATTCTTCAAATCAACTACAGCAAATTACTACATAACTCTTCCTTAACGTGTGCAGAGCCATGCACACTTCACACTTTTTTCTAAGAGTACTTACCGCCTCACTACCGACACAGCATCTGAAGTAGTAGAAGTGAAACAAAATCTGAGAATACATCAGACTTGCCTGTAACATAATGCTACGTCCAAATCCCACAGCAATTAGTCCACTTGGCCATCAATCAACCACTCGCCAACATCTGCTGCTCTAAATCGCCCAGCCTCAACATTCTAGGAAGATTTTTAAGACAGTTTCAACCCTGGACAATGCACAATGGATGCGAAGACCCATCCATGCATACATTTGGCCATGGTGGGGACCCTTGTCATACTCCCTTGAAGCTTACCACGATCCTTCAGAAATGACGAGTGGTGGGCGCAGGACTGGGGCTGCCCCCCAGCATCTGAGAGAGGGCACTGGGGTTACCCCTGTCATTGCTTGCATCTACCCTATCCATCATGCTCTCCCTGATTGGATCAAGCACCTCTGCACAAACGCATCCCCACATGAGACACGCACAAGGACTTAGGGAACTCATCAACATGTCCAGTCATGTAGCACATCTAAAGAAGTGAAGCCTTTCATCATCATCAACAACAACAACAAAACTCTCTATGCCATGCAAATCCACAAATTCCACAGCTCCCCATTTGAAACTCCCCAAACCACTGACAGTGCTACTTAAGAAAACAAGACTGTTGGGTATCAGAGCCGTACATGGCTTAATACCCCAGCATGCTTGCTGGGAACTACTGGTGTGCCACACAGAAGGAGGCATGACATGAACATATAATTACGCAAGCCGGCCCATTCTGCACTGAATTTCTATCAAGCAATTTCATACTTAAAAGATGAAAGAGGACAACGTGGAGCAATGCACTCTTGCAGGCTAACACATTGCACTCTAGATTTCCAGCGACTGTCTGAATTTACCCGAAATAAACTGCAGTTGCTGCCTCACACGCGAGGATAACCCACCTACAATTGACGGCTTCTCTCCTCCTTCAATAAAACCGGTGCTGCGAAGGATGGTGTTCCTTCTAAGCAGTTTTTCTCTCCTGAAGGAAGTGCTGGGCGATATGGCGCTAGTTGCGAACATGTTCCTTTGTCCTGAAGTCTGCACATAGCAAACCAGTTGGAACTTGGCATGCAACAATTAATGAGTTCACGGGCAGCAACTTTTCACACATGCGCAGACATACACCAACGCCTTATCTTGCTTGAGCAAACCCCTGATTAATGGTCAACAATCCGTTTGGGGTTTCACAAGGTAACAAAGGTAACAGTCATATTGGATTCCATTTAAGGACAGCAATTGTTCAAAATCGTGCCGAAGAGTGCTGCAGGACACAATACACGGCAAGGATTATTTAGTCTTTTAGGGGATGGTATAAGCCTCCTTAGCCCCGGTCGTTCCTACGATATATATAAATGTAATTCTGAAAGCCATCCCATGAGAGGCAGTACCTGCATCTACCATAAGCTTCAACCACACAAAAATTGAAACTAAGAAAACCCTGCACTTTCTGGGTTCTACAAGAGAAACATTTAAGGAATTGTGCAGAATCTGGTTTTCTCAACCTTGACATCCCTTGTCTGCTTAAACAATATGCCACTGATGTCTATGAACTCTGGAGTTTCACCCCACACTGCTAGACGTACGAGCAATATCCAAATCAGGCATTCACTTTTGTATAGCAACTCAAAGACGGGCTAGATTCTCTGTGCAAAGTTCAGGAACTTAAATAACAGGTCATCTGTGACACCGATATTACACCATCCTCCTCCAAGCAGTCTAATGCATGCATGCAACCAGTACAGTACATTCTACAAAGAAGACATGTGTATGGTAACCACAGTAAATTGTCATCTAAGACTATGCAGCAGACCCCATATCATTGAGAACACATCATCAGTCCTTCAATTTACCTGCTCCATCAAATGAGGAGGAATAAATTTGCCAGACTCCTCATCATCATCTCCTCGATCAATAGCATTGAAGGGATTGCGGCTCATAAGGGGAATATTTATTGGCATTGAAGTGCCCTGGCAAAAGCACACAGTCTCAGCCCAAACAGTGCCAGCCAGCCAACGCCACTCCATTTGTTCCCACATCCAGCTCATGTAGGGGACGCTTATTTCAAATCCGCGGTCAATACAAGCGGATGCATAATGTCACGCATAAGTACCAACTTGAAGAGTGCATCCTCCTTCAGAACAATCTGCCCGTGGTATTTAATGAGAAGTTTATGCTGGATCTGCAGGACTGTAGATCTCGCAAATTACCAAATCCTCCTGCCTCTCCACATGAAGACTGCCTTCCCAATGTCACAAAGTGCAGGTGTAACGGAACACGGCAATCGCAAAACACTGAAGCCTGTTTCTGTGAATGCTTCAGTGCACAACTTCCTGCCAAAGCAAACAAAAAGATAAACATGAAAAAGGGCAGCAAAAATAGCGGTCCCTGTTGTGTTGCCCGACTCCAAGACAAAACACCGGACCGAGCTTCCGAGTTACAGCGAGATGATAGACCATAAATTTGTACAATCAAAACAAGATCATTTCATTTTGGCTCATAAACCTTGAAGGCCAATCAAAACTTCAGGCTGCCCATTACAAGATCGTTCATTACTAGTGTCAACACAAACCGTTCAACTTACACGTCCAAAAGCGGGGAGTTACTAGTTTTGAAGCTGTTCCAGATACGCTCCCAACAGGAAATTCCGTGGTGGCACTTGGCCCCATGCTTTGCCGAAATAGATGGTTTGGTCTTGAGGCAACCCCTCTCGGTTCAGACACCGGAAGTCTGCGCCGCCCGGATCCTAGCAAACCTCCTGGAATTAGTGATGCCCTTGTCTCCATTGCTTCCCCACTTCCTATGGAAATGCTCCCTGCGCCCATGCACAATGTACAGAAAGTGTCAATGTCCCCATGCTTCCTAACCGCACTGCATCTACTTAGAAGAAAGAGTGAAGCCTATTCTTTTGGAACAAGGATCCAACGAGTTGCAAATGAAGTACCTCAATGGGAATTTGCTTTCCCAAAGGGAACGACCTAAGATGACAATGAGGCTTGCAAAAGCAAACCCAAAAAAAGAGCGGGGGAGGGGGGGGGGTGGGCGTGTATTCCCAGTGCGGCCTCAATGGCTGCCTATTTGAAGAACCTCACACGGGGTGATATCCAGGAAATCCCCCACTCGCTTGTGCACACATCAGCGGTGAAATGACTTCAACACTTGCGAGAGGCAGCTCTGGGTAGGGTAAGACTCTCAAGACATGGTTGGTACAATTCACTACAACAAGGAGTGCAAAGAGTTAGAGTCTAGCTCAAGGGCATTTGCACACCAATAAAGAAGGTAGCACCACGTGCTTTGAGACTTTTGCTACGAAGGACTCAAGAGGGTGGACAAGCAATGCATAGACCATTGTGCACTACGATTGGTACATCCTTATGCTTCAGAAGCACTGCGTGAATCTGCACATGCTCAAGAACTAATGGCGCAGGTATAAATTCCCAGCTAATGATGAAGATGAAGAGACAAGGACGGCCGTTACAATGTGCGATCCCCAAAACATGATCAACCTGATGCATTGGATAAGCATCCCTAATTTAAATTTATCACCTGTACGAGATCCTCCAGCAGCCTTATCAGTGTATTCAAAATCCGAATCAGAGGTCGAATCGTCAGTAATCTCTTGATGTCTCAAGTCCTTCTCTTCATCTGAGAGTTCTGAAGCAGGTCCTGGCTCATGCATAGTGGTCCCGCTGCTTTCAAACATAAGCTCCTCATCGTAGTCCCCGTCTCCATCCATCCCGAGGTTGCTGAATGCTCCTCTTCTTTGCGTATTAAAACTACCTACACAGAGCATGACATCAATGCCAGTTCAGTTGTCTCTGGAGAAATAGGGGTTCCTTGGTGGCCCCGAGGTACGACATGCACCCTGGTGATTTGGAACCCCTGATAAGAGGTGCATCCAGTGTGCACTTTTGACCTCAATGACCACAATTGCTCTGGCATTACTCAGACATCTCAAGACATCAAGTGCAGGGACGCCCGCAAAAC
>KV908339.1:962056-972056 GCA_002005505.1 Botryococcus braunii | reverse complement strand
CCAGTGCTTTCGTCTTCATTCCCACATCCCCACCACTATACATATCCGTGCGGGTACCTTTGTTCGGTTGCAACGGTAATGGATCATGTGGGTGGAAGGCTGCCACTCGCAGCATAACATTCATTCCTCAGATACGGTACCTCGTGACGAAGGCACCATTGCTGGATTCTCCCATGCCACAATTGCCAATAATAAGCATGGAACATGTCATATGATGCATAAACTATATTTCTTTTGTGATTAGGCCACCTACAGCTGTATCCTTCACAGCGCATGCCCTCCTGGCGTCCCATGAGTTGGAGATCGGCCCGTCAACAATTGTTTCTTGAGACGCCCCATGGGAATACTCAGACTACTTTTGCGTGCCCAACATTTGTGTAGAAAATGATGATGTTGAGGGCGGCTTTACCTACACATGTGCAGTCATCTTTTTCTGTTGTGTTCTGCGTGCGTGTGCATGCGTGCGTGCGTGCGTGCGGTGTGTGTGTGTGTGTGTGTGTGTGTGTGTGTGTGTGTGTGTGTGTGTGTGTGTGTGTGTGTGTGTGTGTGTGTGTGCAGGCGCGCGAGAGATCATGCGCGTGCGAGGTACAATGAGAGGCCGAGTGAGGGAGGGTGAACAGGTTGAATACAAGTCCCGCAACAATCGAAGAGTATTTTGGGAAAGCAGTGTAGCTCGCAATTGACTTTTGACCATCAGCTGCACTGATCATGATGGTCATGGGGAGCAAACCTGTAACAGCTGCCCTTGTTTAGAGGCGGGCCGGCGTGGCATTACCATCTGTGCTTCCCCACCATCATCAGCCGAGAAAGGTTGAATCTTTTGCTCTGCCGCTGAGCTATTGAGAACATGTGGAACAGCGGCCCCTGTAGTCCTAGCCGTAAACAATGGACACTAAATGTCTGTATCTAAACGAATGATTTCTGCAAATCATTACCGTGAGGCACCCACCTATTTCAGCACGATGCCTGGACTGGCTAACCACAGAAGAAGATATCTCAATTTCCTCGCTGTAGAAGTAGGGAAATAACGTCCTGCTCCAGAGGTGGACAAACGGCAGTGTGGGCCATGCTGATACGACTAGACGTTGGGAGGGCATGGCAGCCGGATTCATGAGAAAACAGTTCCATGGACCCTTCGTGACGGACGGAAGCACTTGTTTCAGTCGCTAGCTGTTACTGGGAAACAATCATGGAGCGTAGCACACCAAAAGAGGATAAACATCTTCTGAACATGAAAGGCCGCATCAGAAAATAGCAGGTGCCCAGCACTAGTCCGGCACAGTTTGCACACGTGGAATTTCAGGGCATTGGGGGCTCCCAATACTATCCCGGGATAGTATGCCGGAACCGGAACCTGCATAAAGGCACATCAGTTCCTCCTTGACACCTCAGCATGCCGACAGGATAAAGTAGAGCGTGTATCTCTATCCGGAGCAACAAGCAATTGAATGGCACGGGGAATACGGGTTGAGTATGCACAATTTTCCAAGAGAAGACCTTCTAATCATATTCTTCGAGACAATGCAATAGGTCAATTGTCGATATGCATGGAAGTGCATATGAAAGTCAATCGTGCTCAGTCCTCTCCACGTGCACGTGGAGGTGTCGTTTGCATATCTCCCCTGTTAGTGGAGATCTCTGATCAGCATGAGGGCATGCTTGGCATGGAAGTGAGCCGTGAGCGACGTGATGTCGCTGACGCCTACATCAAAACCAACGGAGGGATCACCGCGCCTCTCACCCCACTGATCGGGGGGCCCCCTGCAGTCAGATAGAAGGGGAGGGGGAGGAGAGAGGGGGGGGGGGAGAGAGAGAGGGGGGGAGTGAGAGAGAGAGGGGGGGGGAGTGAGAGAGAGTGAGAGAGAGAGAGAGAGAGAGAGAGAGAGAGAGAGAGAGAGAGAGAGAGAGAGAGAGAGAGAGAGAGAGAGAGAGAGAGAGAGAGAGAGAGAGAGAGAAGGGAGGGGGGTGGCTCACTAGCCACTTTCAAATCGTTCTTGCTGCTTTCCACCCGACCTGTGAGCATTGCACAGGGGAATGCTGCTTGTAGAATATGCGAATCATGCACACAGCAATGGATTTGCTCCAGGCCAGGTTTACAGACTAAACAAAGTGGAACACCCTGGCAAGCGTCAAGCCTTCAGATGAAAATTGAATGTAGAAACTTGCAAAAACAAAGCCTGGACGGTCGTCAAATTAGTGGGTGCATCTGCCACGTGGCAGGTGCAGCCATTAATTTGACAAACGTCCAGGCTTCGCGCCCGGCTGTTGCGAAGTTGTCCTCTGCCATGACATGTGGACGGCCCACAGGGAAAATGAACAACTCAGCACACCAAATGATTTCAACTTCATGTTGTTTGTAGCTAAATTTTCGGAGTTTTGAACATATCCTCTGAACCCCCCTTACTTGCTTTCTTGAGTCGCAATGTTACATCTTTCCAACCACTGGAGGCTGATCACATGGAGCCACGTCAAAGCACGGTATGGCATACAGGCTGCATGATGCAGCCCCCGTACCCCTGGGAATCCCAGGCTGAGATTGGCACCCATGGAAAAGAGTGCGAATGCCTATCCCAGGGGTACCCGTACTTTTTCCCAAACAGCTTCCGCACGAGCGGAAGCTTCTCGATCACACGCGGCTCCCCTCTCGAACGATTTCGTAGGTGGCTCCGCTACCACTTCGAATTGCCATTGTGTGGCACAAGGAAACTCAGAGACGACCATCTCTCACACACCAAAACGACGACAACGAACGAATTTTAGTCCTAAAAGTGGAAATAGCTGACATTCGTCTGGCTGAAAGGGAGAACTTTCCCGGAATACCAAGAAGCAAGTCCACGGCATATTCAAAGTCGACTGATAGAGGCCAAGAAGGAATCTCTCCTGTCTGGATAGACAACGATGGGTTGTGCTGCTTCCAGGTGTGGCGAATGTTATTAGAGTAGATAGGTCACCACAGAAGCTGTTTCAACATATAATGTCATGTGTGAAGACTGCAGCATCGGCACCTACATGCCGAGGCTTTGTCGGTCTACTTCCGTTCAGAACTGTTGAAACTCCAATCCCACAGTACATTGTTTTTGTATCATACTTTGGGTATTGAAAGTTCTCTGGTTCATGCTCTCTGCTTGCCTGTAGTAGCCCGGGGTCCACGACCAAATCCATTGGCTGCATCTTGTTAAAGCGGAGACCACCGATGACTTTGTGAACTCTTTGAGTAACAAAAACCACTTCTAAATAAATCATTTATTTTTCTTGCGCAGCCCGGTGCATTCACAGGAGGCAGCTGCCAAGAAGTCAAGAACAAGTAAGTCCCACCCTCCCCTGGTCCCTCCACCTTTTTCCTGGAGGGAAAAATGTCCGTTCAGTTGCAGCATTAGACTTGGCCAGAGTCCTTTAAATATACTAGTACCCCAACGTTCTCCTGCAGCTTGCTGCGTGCGCTCGTGCACTCCCTTTCTCTCACACTTCCCCCTCCCCCCTCTACTCTCTCTCTCTCTCTCTCACTCTCTCTCTCTCTCTCTCTCTCTCTCTTCTTCTTCTTCTTCTTCTTCTTCTTCTTCTTCTTCTTCTTCTTCTTCTTCTTCTTCTTCTCTCTCTCTCTCTCTCTGTGTGTGTGTGTGTGTGTGTGTGTGTGTGTGTGTGTGTGTGTGTGTGTGTGTGTGTGTGTGTGTGAGAGAGAGAGAGAGAGAGAGAGAGAGAGAGAGAGAGAGAGAGAGAGAGAGAGAGAGAGAGAGAGAGAGAGAGAGAGAGAGAGAGATTGTGTGTGGAGGGGGAGAGAGAGAGAGAGAGAGAGAGAGAGAGAGAGAGAGAGAGAGAGAGAGAGAGAGTACCCGTGTGTCTCCCCTCTCCTTGCCCCCCTCCTCTCCCCCCTCCTCTCTCTCCCTCTAGATCTCATCCTCCATGTCTTCTTCTCTGTCTCTTTCTGACACCTTTACACAAGGGTGTAAATACAATAATGCAAATTCAGATTTGCTTTAGTCAGTTCAGTATGGGGCATGGGTTACACAAGTGGCATGGCATAGATGTCAGTTCAGTATGGAGGCATAGGTTATACAAGTGGCATGGTGTTGTGCATTTAGACTTGGTATGCGATGTAGGGTATCCAAGTAAGTGTCAATGTTATACATATATGCATTGAATCAAAGTTGTATATGCCGTACGGAATGTCGATATGTAGTGTACATATGCTGTTCATGTGTTGTGTGATATACTATGGGCTTGTTTAAGGTATGTTTCCACGAACGCTGTAAAAAAAGTTGGTGTAAGTGCACTCCTGTACCTTCGCGTGTGCGCACGCATGTGTATGTGTGTGTTTCTGCTGTCTCTATGTGTGTGTGTGTGTGTGTGTGTGTGTGTGTGTGTGTGTGTGTGTGTGTGTGTGTGTTTGTGTATGTGTGTGTGTGTGGTGTGTGTGTTTGTGTGTGTGTGTGTGTGTGTGTGTGTGTGTGTGTGTGTGTGTGTGTGTGTGTGTGTGTGTACGTGTGTGCGCGCGCGCGTTACACCGCGCGTGCCGACACATGTGTGCATCTACGCACACGAGCATGCGTGCGTGCACATTTGTCTGTGCGTGTGTGCATATGCGCGCACACGTGTGTGTGTGTGTGTGTCTGTGTGTGTGTGTGTGTGTGTATGTGTGTGTGTGTGTGTGTGTGTGTGTGTGTGTGTGTGTGTGTGTGTGTGTGTGTGTGTGTGTGTGTGTGTGTGTGTGTGTGTGTGTGTTGTCAATATATTAAGGCTGCTCCCAAATTCCCCTTGGACACCCCTGGGAAGTTGTTCACAGACATGCATGGTCATGAGTGTACACATGTCAAGACCAAGGGACCAAGGGTACGTGCTAGTGCCTCTAGAAAGCACGTGATGAAATCTCTGCAAGCACTGGTCATTGCAAGGACCCACACAGATGATGCTGTGGATCTATGTCCGGCACCTGTGGAGGTACCCAGAACCCCACGTGGCACTAAAATTTACATTATTTCAAAGCAAAAACCTACCCACCCCCCCCCACCTATACCCACAACCCCCCCCCCCCCACACACACACCCATGCAAACACACAATACGCTAACTGCGCTATCGCTTGCAGGCACACATGGTTAACGACAGATATCTGTTAGTTTTGAGGTGGTCCCTTTTGCACCACATGTACATCTGAGCATTGTCGATTGGCATTGTCTCAACATCAAATTGAGACGAAGCTCGGTCGGTGTTGCAGGTGGGGGAGGTGGAGGAGGCAGCTCAGGGTATGGCGACGGTGTAACTGCCCTTTGTGGGGTTGGTCATGGTGGGGGTGATGGTGGCGGATGCGGTGGTGGCGACGGTGGTGGAGATGGAGGTGGTGGTGGCGGCGGCTGCGGCGGCGACTAATTACGAGGTAGTTAAGTACCTCGTATATATGTAGCAGAGGACCTTCCGGAGGTGGTTGCAGCGTACTGTTTATCTGACTGTTGAGGTCATGGCAGGGACGGCTATAGCTGAAATGGCAGTGGCTCGAGGACAATGGCTGTACGAATTTTACTGTAGCAAAGCTCATGACATTATGGCAGACTTAGTGAAGAAATCAAATGGCGCGAAGCTATCTCTGCAACCGGGTTATGGATTCTACAGGTATGGTACGCGTAGTGCGGGATTACCTCCAGAGGCAGTCACGTAGACTGCCCCCATGTGCGGGGATTAAGGGCTGAAATTAGGAGGGAGTGACGGCAAGAGCAGTAGCTGCCACGTCACAGAAGTCTTCCCCCTCTGAGGGGCTTTGAAGACTTAAGATGGCAGATGCAAGGCGATTGTGCTTCATACTGTATACGGTCTGCCAAATATGCTCTGCGTACATCATAATATCAAAGAGTGGAGTTGCCTAGTGTGTTTAAGGTTCTCTCTGTAGTTAAGCACAAATTGCAGTACCCCTCCAAATGCAGATCACAAGTTTTGGAACGAGGTGGTACAAGCTCGGTCAGAAGTTGGAATGTGGGCATGCTAAGCTCCAGATTCGGTCTTCTTTCAACCAATGAAGAGCCCTCACACGAAGCCCCAAAATGGAGCAGGAAGGGAAAAGATGGAGGGTGTAAGGACAGAATCGGTTTATAACGTTACCGCTCTATCATATCTGATAGGCGCGCGAGCGCCTAAAGGATTGTATTACCGTTTCTCAGAGATCCCCCCCCTCTCGCTCTCTCGTGCGCTCTCTCTCTCTCTCTCTCTCTCTCTCTCTCTCTTCTCTCTCTCTCTCTCTCTCTCTCTCTCTCTCTCTCTCTGTGTGTGTGTGTGTGTGTGTGTGTGTGTGTGTGTGTGTGTGTGTGTGTGTGTGTGTGTGTGTGTGTGTCCCTCCTCTCTCCCCCGCTCTCTCTCCCATCCGCTCTCTCTGTCTCTCTCACTCACTCTCTCTCTCTCTCTCTCTTTCTCTTTTTTTTTTTTTTTTTTCTCTCTCTTTCTCTCTCTTCTCTTTCTTCTCTTCTCTCTCTCTCTCTCTCTCTCTCTCTCTCTCTCTCTCTCTCTCTCCCCCTCCCTCCCCTCCCTCTCCCTCTCCCCCTCCCCCCTCCCTCTCCCCCCACTCCCCCCCCCCTCTCTCTCTCTCTCTCTCTCTCTCTCTCTCTCTCTCTCTCTCTCTCTCCTCTCCTCTCTCTCTCTCTCTCTCTCCCCCCCCCCCTCCTCTCTGTGTGTGTGTTGGTGTGGTGTGTGTGTGTGTGGTGGTGTGTGGTGTGTGTGGTGTGGCGTATCGCGTTGCTTGCAAAAAGGTTATGTCTTGGCATGCATCTCCGCGCTGCTTGATTGCTAGGCTAGCCTACGAGCTGGATCTAAACGCTGCATTCCCCTTATAGGCTGGACTTTCACCAGCAAGCACAAGTGGCCGTTACGCATCACCGTCCTTGCTTGCAGCCAAGCTGTAGGCCGATGCGAGGAAGACCCCGAGCCCTCTTTAAGCTGACCCACAATGCCGTCTTGTGCGCACAGCAATTGCCGCTTGTGGCCTTCGAGGCATTTAAAATTGAAGGGTTGGGGTGAGGAATACGGATGCCTTGGCCTTCTTGACGCGTCTCCAAGGGCTTCTGAACAAATCCATGTTTGCACAGGAAGATGCACATCTTCCTGTGCAACATGTGGAGGAACGCTCGGCGCTTCATTGGATTAGTTTCATTATAGCCGCTGCAGTGGGCCACGTGCTCGCTGCTCAGCGGGTCTGATACTCTGGGACCATGAACCTTAGGCATAGGGGCGGACTCTTGTTCCAGCGATTCGTTTCCCCATCCCCGCATTAAAATCAAGAGACTGCTCCTGTCGACAGCACGTCCTGCCGCTTGAGGCTGATGAGGTGGAGCAACTCCCACTGCGACCAACGACGCGAGTATTGACGACTCCAACGCACTCACTGATAAGGTCGTCCTTGGATTCTAATCCCTGGTGACTCACGAGAAGTGAGGCCGCCACAACCGTGTCCGCCTCGGCCTCCAATTGCGCCACAACCGTGTCCGCCTTGGAGGAGCCCCTTGGTGCCGAGAGGAGGAGGAGGGCGGGGGGGGGGTTTGGATCTGGGTCGTTGGAACACTGGGCCGGTTTTTTTATCCCACTCTCGTGAAGAAGAAATACATCTAACCAGCCCAAAGGGCATGAGCAGATGGAAAATCAAACACAGTAGCATCGAAACACCGAGAGAGATCAGACACAAACCCTAAGAAATAATTGTTTGGAGGAGTAGCACGGAATGAAGGGCGGGAAAGCCCGAGAACACAGCCCAGGAAGAGCAAGGGCCAGGAAAGCGGGTCGCTAAAAACCCAAGGCAGACATTGAAAACAATCAAAGATGAAATTCACCACAGACGGAAGGTCAGGTTGCAAGCTGAACGAGGGGCCGTCGCGGAGGGCCCCACGACATGTGCCCTCCAGGGGGCCGGCCCCCCGCTCGCTCCATCGCCGTGTCTGCTTTTCTAGTACTAGTTCGGCTTCCGTCAATTCTGAAGCCACCTGATGTGGTTGATTGACGCAGCACCTAGGATTTGCTAAGAAACCGGTTTGTGCTCAGAGCGCCTTGCTGAAACTTCTGTGACATTTTGACTGATCCTGCCATTTCAGAGCAGTCGGCCTTTTCAGCGATCTGAACGGGCGAGAACGGCTCTACTTTCAACTTTCAAAAAGACTATCACCGAGTTTTAGACGCAATCAATTTGTCCATCGTATATGATTCTAAGCTCACGATCATTACGTCTTTTCTATGTACCTAGTGTTTGAACGCGAGATTATGGGTTGCGTTCATCCTGGTTGCCTCGGCCAACCCGCCACCGCCGACGAGTATACTGTAGCACCCAGGTGCGATCATTTGTCCCGTTGCAACATCATGTTATTGGTTATCATTTGATAGCCATGAAGTATACCGCCTTTCAGATGGAGCCTGGAGCAATGCTCCTGTGCTTCCTGCCTCTATCAGCTGCGTCATCTCCTTAGTGGCATACAGCGAGCGTGATTGAGTTCAATTGATGTGGATTTCACATCATTGTACCAACATATCTGTTTGGCGTTCACCTTGTGAGTCGAGAAGCTGTAACTGTTCCCAGCCATGAATGAAGTGCACACTGAACAAGCTTTGTGCAGAGATGGGACAGCAGATTTCCACAAAAAAAGGGACGGACCAGCAGTCCCAGGTGGAGCTCGTAGGGTCCGTACAGGTCTGTCCTGCCTCCGGGCCCTGCTGTTCATAGCCAGGCATCCTGTTAAAAGAACAAAATGAGCGTTGATTGCAAACATTGTAGAAATTCGAGCGGTATCTTAAAGTATTGTGGGGACAAGAACCAGACACATGGAGGCAGGGGCCGAAGTAAAAGGGAATATCAATGTGTACATGAGGGGTTTCATCCTGAGGACCTTGGAAAACCCATTTCTTACGAAAGTTCATGCTTTTGCAATAGTGAATACTTCTAAACATTTTTCATCTGCATCTGAGGCAAAATCTAGAGGAAGATGGAGCCATTTCACCACAGCAGCACTTGCTGTAGCAGATGCCACATTCCGTTAGACAACTCGAGGATAACATGTTCTTTGGCAGGTGCCGTTTGTAAGCTTACAGGTTTCACTTCAACTCTGAACTTCCAGCCTGATGAATATGTACTCTGTGTGTGTGTGTGTGTGTGTGTGTGTGTGTGTGTGTGTGTGTGTGTGTGTGTGTGTGTGTGTGTGTGTGTGTGTGTGAGAGAGAGAGAGAGAGAGAGAGAGAGAGGAGAGAGAGAGAGAGAGAGAGAGAGAGAGAGAGAGGAGAGAGAGAGAGAGAGAGAGAGAGAGAGAGGGAGAGAGAGCGGGAGAGAGAGAGAGAGAGAGGGAGGGAGAGAGAGAGAGAGAGAGAGAGAGAGAGAGAGAGAGAGAGAGAGAGAGAGAGAGAGAGAGAGAGAGTGAGTGAGTGAGATTGAGAGATAGAGAGAGAGAGAGAGAGACGCACGCACACACACACACACACACACACAGAGAGAGAGAGAGAGAGAGAGAGAGAGAGAGAGAGAGAGAGAGAGAGAGAGAGAGAGAGAGAGAGAGAGAGAGAGAGAGAGAGAGAGAGAGAGAGAGCGTGCGTGCGCGTGTGTGTGTGTGTGTGTGTGTGTGTGTGTGTGTGTGTGTGTGTGGTGTGTGTGTGTGTGTGTGTGTGTGTGTGTGTGTGTGTGTGTGCGCGCGCGCCTGTAATCTAAGAAGCTCCTGGGGGGGGGGGGGGGGGGGGCAGGGGTTTGGAGGTCGGAAAGGGATGTTGCAAAGCGCAAAGACCCGTTTGGCTATGCCAAACCCAACCGAACAGATAGGTAACAGAGTAATGTTTGGGGAAGCTGCAGATGGGGGAGGCGCCCAGCAGTCCTTAGCAGCAACACAGGATGAAGAGTCTGAGCAGATTGGCAAGAGAGGGTCTCAGGCTGAACCCCCAGCGGCTCCGCTTAGCCAGGTCCCTCCAACTCCATTTCCCAGTGCCTCAGTGGTACCGCAATTAAGTGAGGAGTCCCTATTGCTAAGGGGTCAGGACTGCCAGGCCCTTGCAGCTGTTGT
>KV908339.1:912056-947056 GCA_002005505.1 Botryococcus braunii | reverse complement strand
AGGACTCGACGCACACAGAGATCGCAGTCCATATTGGCACATTCAGCGCTGGCCGGCCCCTATGCGACAGCAGTTTTTGAAACCGCTGCAACAGCCACGAAATTCCTGCCTTTATGGATTTCCTTTGTACCGATTGCGGCTCTTCACGCAGTTGGACAGGTTCTAGGTGAGGAGGCTGGAACCACTTCCAAGCGCCTGCGCAAAATTCTGCGAAGAGCTTGGTAAGAGGACCATCGAGTCAGCGCCCTCCACATCAAGCTATGAGGCGGGGTGGGGCCTGCAGGGGAAAGGACTGGCAGTAAGGGTGAGCGATTCGCCGCCCACGATACAGCTTTTGTTTGAGCACAAGACGGGCGATCAGGATTCTGGCATTGAAGCCTTCTACATGCATTCCAAGGCCAACAGGTGCATTGACTGCCCTCCTGCCATGAGTGCATATTGGAACCAGACAGAAAGAATGAATCAGTGAGTGAGTGAGTGATTGAATGAATGAATGAGTGAATGAATGTATGAATGAGTGAGTGAGTGATGCATGAATGAATGAGTGAGCGAGTGAATGCACGAATCATTGAGCGAATGAATGAATGCGTGTGTGCATCAGTGAATCATTGGATGTCACACGTTATCCGTCATGATGACTTGATGTGCTGTGTCAGCCATAACTTACTGGATTCATCCACTCCTTACGGTCTCTACACAAATCCAACGATTTTTGTCCTGCCAAGCCTTCTGGTTTCTAAGTGCGGCTTGTTGCCGCGCCTTCCCCGTCCCCTTGCCTATCTGCCCATATTTGCTGGAGTACGGGGGATCAGACTAGGAGACGCATGTGGTTCTAGAAGAATGAATTGGTGGAAACGCAGAGGTCTGATCAGGAGGGGATCCCTGAGGTTGTCACAGGGCTTTCTTGAGTTGTCATAGGCTCTCCCTGAGTTGTCACAAGGGCTTTCCTGACTTGTCACAGGGCTTTCCCGAGTTGTCATAGGCTCTCCCTAAGTTGTCACAGGGCTTCCCAGAGAATTTTCATAGAGTTTGCTGGCGTTTGCAGTAAGAGGCAGACCATCTCCCGCCTCAATGTTTCCGCTCGGCTTCCTCCAACTGCAGCTGTGCGCCATTGCCGGCTATGGTTGATGTGTTGTGCATTTGGTCAGGAAAAAGTACCGCCCCAAAACCAAACGCCACCCCCCCCCCAAAAAAGGGCAAAAAGAGCAGCAAAGGCTAGCTGTGGAACCTGACGAGCATTTGAGGGCACGACGCGGGGAAAGGGGCTGTGTGTGCTTCTGAGTGCGACGAGGGGAAAGGGGGTGTGGTTCTGAGCGCAGAGATTATGGGATCAGGTGCGTGGCGTGTGGGGAGGACTCCCACTACCTGCGGTACAAAGTGGTGCCGGCCTGCTACCGGCGCCACTTCCCATTGCACTTGAAGAGCCACCGCAGCCACGATGTTGTTCTGCTGTGCGTCGACTGCCACGAAGTTGCTCACAAGGCTGCTGCTTCCGTCAAACAGGAACTGGCCAGGTAGGATCTCCCCCCCCCCCCCCGCCCCTCGTTTGGCACTGCCATTGGAGTCCCAGCCGGGAAGGACTTTTGGAGGTCCGCCATTTGGTCGTCCGTGCACAGCCTGCGTTCTTTCATGCACACGTGCCCATATCCAAAAATGCGCATCGGACATATGCTTTAGGCCGTGTGTACCCCCAACACACACATTACACACACACACACACACACACACACACACACACACACGCACGCACGCACGCACGCACGCACGCACGCACGCACACACACACACACACACACACACACACACACACACACACACACACACACACACACACACACACATTCTCGAGGCCTCCCCACCCCCAGCGCCAGCCAAGCAGGCAGCCTCGCTGGTGCACATGATAGGAGTGTGAAAGCTAAAGGAGAGACATCGCGTGGTGGGTGAAGCAGCATGCTTTTGAGAAAGGGTGTCATGTGCATGTCAATGTATGATGCGCAAGGAGTGGGTCCCAGCTCCAAGCCACCGGGCAAAGTGGATGCCAAGCCCCGCTAGGCGCTTGGAATGACGGAATATGACGCTGGACTTTAAGGATTTCTGGAAACAATGAGTGTTTTGGGTGACATGAATTCTTCCCTGACATACCTCAAAAGTTGAAAGCCAGTGACGTACCTCAGAAGGTTAAAACACAGTACGTACCCTAAAAGGTGGGGAAAAAAAACACTGATGTACCACAAAACGTGAAAAGGCCCTAGCATACCTCCAAGGTTGAAAAGCCTTGGTCGGTTGGGGAACATTAGGGAGTATTTGGTACCATTGACAGCTGCCAAGGCGGGCAAAGCTGGACCGCCGTCCCTGGCAGAGGATTGTGCTGACGACACGCAGCGGCCGCACCCTTACAATGTGCGGAGATCCGCCATTGCGTTGCGGAGGTACGGCCCGGAAATGCCGCCGCAGCGGCGACGGGAGCTGGAGAGCTTGCTGCTGGCCTACCTGGGCAGGTGACACGCCCCTCCACGTCTATGTGTTGAATCAAACGGCTCTGTGAAAATTTTCTGTTGTCTCTATGAAAGCGCCCTCGCCGCGGTCTTTCAATCTTTTCTGTGCATCTTTTTCTTTTATCCATGGCCTGTGTAAAGTGCTGCAAGTGCTGCAAGGAACCAAACAGGTTGTACCTCTTGATGCATTATTTGGCGTTTGGTAAGGCGTCGAATGGACATTGGGACACCCTTCAACGTATGCCAATTTACCGCCTTGGCCCCGTGCACATACAATGCTCCATGGGCTGTTCTCCGCTGTGTAAGCACGTGCAAATGGTGGGCCTCTGCGCTGCGCGTGCAGTCTGTCGTGTGGGGTTCAGGCATTTTCTTGTCCACCGCCCCCCCCCCCCCCAACACCCCCGGAGGGCATATAAAAGATTGCGTGGGGTGGGGTTCCGTAACGTTCAAGCACTGGGGTGGGTTTGGGGAGAAGCGTGAAAGGGCGGGGTGGGGGGGGGGGGTTGGAGGAGGCCTGGAAGCGCTAGATGGGTCGAAAAAGCTGAAGCATTGCGGTGGGGCAGGGAACGCTAAAGCGGTGGGTTGGGGCGGGGTAGCAGGCCCTTGGGGCATGTGCTGAGCCAGGTAGACATGGAGGCTGCCCTGATGGCGGGCCTCAACAAAGCGCAACGGCGCAAGATGCAGCAGAGCCTTGCCCGCAAATCCTGGTTCTCGCCCTCATCGCTCACCGGCAGCGGGATCCCTCAATCCGGAGCCCCCTCCGAGGGAAATCCCAGCTGCCCTCCGGAACCAACCCCCGGTGCCGCTCCCGCTCCCACAGCGGGTGCCCAGGTCTCCCACGAGACGGCCTCCCCTGGTACGGTGTCCCCTGAGCCCAGCCAACGCTGCTCCCCTGTTGGCCAATCAGAGCGCGGACTCAACGACACATCTGCACGCCAAGGGGATGCGTGTGTGCCAGCAGCGTCGGTCCCTCGGCCTCCTGGTGTTCTCACCTCGTCTACTCACAAGGGTGGAGAGGCTCAGAGGGACCCGGCAGAGTCTGGGGTACTCTCCAGCGCAGCTGGGCGTCCAGGCTGCAGCTTGGGGGACCCAGCGGAGCCCGAGGGCCGAGACGGGCGGCTGCATGCCGAAGGGGCTCAGCACGCGTCTGAGAGCAGGTGTACTCCGGGAGCTGCAGCACTGGATGAGGCAGCTGCAAGCTTGGTGGAGGCGAGAGAAGTGACGGGTGTAAGAAGTAGTGGAAACGAGGAGGTCGGTGACCCCGGCCCCAGAGTGCCTGGAGGAGGAGAGGATTCCAGCCACATGGCTCACGGGAAGAAGGTGGTGGAAGCTGCCATGGCTGCTGGCGGGGAGGCGGCCCTGGAACGTCTCGTGATGCGTTTCCGTGAAGCCTTTGTGGATTTCTTACAGCCGCGCCACCTGCCGGCTGCTTGGGATGTCCACCACTTTGGTCGCCGAGAGTTTGGGGATTACTCCGTGTATTTTGCGGGTAGGAGTGCCTGAGGCCTGCACGGTGCCATCAAGACATAGGTTGATTCTAGTGAGGCCACGCGCCCTAATTAGGCGGTGGTTGCTGCTGAGCAACAGATACTCGCCCTCTGTCGCTCTCTATGAGCTTGTCGCGTTCCCTGCGTGTGTAGGGCCAAAATGCTTCGAACTCCACGGTTATATTGTTTCTAAGACAATTGGGGAATTGACCTCGAACTCCACGGTTGTGTTGTTTCTAAGACAATTGGGGAATTAACCTCGACGCAAGCATTGAGGCTCGTGAAACAGGCACTGGCCCTTTCCAACCAATGTTAGGAACTCTTCTTTTACAAGAGTGGAATAAATAGACCAGCCAATGTTTCAGCGACCCCAACCCAAGTGCTTCTTCCAGGAGAAGTGCATGTAGGAAGCCGTGGGTCTGGGTTGCTGCCAGTGGGTGGTAGTGGTACGGAAAATGGTCGGATCCTTGCATGCAGAGTCACCTACAGCCTGCCTGTTGGGGCACACGCGTTTTGACATGGTCGGCACCAAGAGGTCACATGAAGACGCTGTACATCGACAAGACTTGCATGGGACTGTCTTTTTACCCAAGACGGAAGATGGATTTTGTTACCCTAAAGTTATCCAACGGGGAAAAGCATTCAGTGGCGCAGTACTTGTTGGGCTGATCACATCCGCACAGCAGCTGGAGTGTAGTGCCCTCCTCACGGTCCTGTGTGCGTGAGCTCTGTGTATATGGGGAGGTGGGGTGGGATGGGGTGGGAAATTTTGGCTTGACGGGCTGCCAATGTGACACAATGCCAACCTCAAAAAGAAACATTTGAAGGGCGCTCTACTTGGGCATGTCACTGAGTTCATATCTTGCCCAGTTCATGCTGGCGACATTTTTTCCAGATGTAACGTGAAGGTTCGTTAATGCCGAAGACATGCCACATGCAGGGCTATAGGGTGCCACTTCAATGCCAGGGCCTGCCATCCCCTTGTTGCTCTCCTCATTCATCTTCCTTTACTCAATCGAGCTTGCAAGCACCTGTCACGAATTGTTAAGCAATTGTATGTCTTGGAACTGGGGTTCTTCTCAGAGCGTGTGAGAAGAAAGAGCGATGTGTGGTGTGTCAGCAAATGAAAAGAAGGGCGTTGTGTCACACTGTTGCCTGGTGTATGCCCCACACCCACGCACTGGACGTCTGCTATTGAAAGAAAAAGGGTTGGGAATTCAGCATAAAGGACAGGCACTAACCCTTTGAACCAATTGAGTCGTTAATAAGGTGTTCATAACTCATTTCATTCATGTCGCTAATATTGTTTGCCACAGTACGCTTACATTCATGTTGTGCATGTACGCTAACATCAATATTGTGCATCCGGCCACACTGCAGAAGCAGATAGGAGTGTAGCAATGCTCGTTCAGAGGCTTCAGGCGGCACCGATATCGGCATCGATGGAACACTCAGTGTGCTCATTGTGTGTCTGCATTAAGCGTTGCACAGTGGAAAAGGTGGCGCGCCAGCACCTGTTCTCTTTTGCCTCCTCCTTCCCCATTTGCAAAGTATTGTCCGACGTGGGCATGTCAACCTTTCCTCACTTGGACGTTGCAGGTGCTGGTCCTGTCTGGACTGAAAAGCTATCATTCTTGCATGCAGGGATTGGATTATTCGATGTGAAAGTCAACATATACACAAGGGAGGGGCAGGTTTGGTCTTGCCAATCAAAACGTTCACAGTCTTTGATAAAATCAAGTCCAATAATTTGCCTAATTTGGCCACAGACAGGCAGGCAACGCGATCTTGGACTCTAACATGTGGACATAAAAGCTGGACCCACTTACAGAAGAAGGGCTAACGGCCTGACGTTGCTTCAACTTGGCACACAAGTCAATACTTACGGTGAGCAGAAAAGCTTTATAAACAAGGATTACTGCAAAACCCGAAGAAATTATTAAAATAATTATATTAAGGATATAAAAAGTTTAAAACTTCCCAAATCTGTCATTCCCTTGAAAAGAGGGGAAAACCCCTCTGGTACGATGGTTTCCTTCCTTCTAGAGGAAAAAAAATCTATACAAATTCTTTCACTCTGTTTCTTTGCAATTGCCTCCATAGCTGTGAGGTCCAAGAGATTCAATCTCAAACAGCATATTTAAACTGAAAGGAATCAACGAATTGCGATGTAAGCTGACCCTGCCAAGCATTGTTGAATCAACCGTGCCAATAAAGGCATAATATGCTACTAATACTAATGCCCCATGCAGGGAAGAGTTGGACTAAGAGGCTTTTTCAACGTCTTGCACAGACTTTCAGGCGCCCATGGCCATACAAGTAGTCTGGTTATTCCTCCCTGACAGACTGGGCAGCAACAGAGAAATCCTGTTAAGCAATTGACAGTCTCATGACTCATGGGTTGTACGATAGTTCTGCCTGCACGTATCGCCGTTTTGCAGCAGGACGCCTGCTGCTTTTCATGGAAGAGGATGCAGACTTGTCCTGTCGTCGACCAGTGTCTGATAATCTGCTGCGCTTCACCAAAACGGGGACCCGTCTGCCATTCCTCCTATTGGCATTGACCGGCAGCCAGTCCTTTAAGGAAATTTCATCAAAATCACGAGCTTGTGCTGAAGCACAAATCTCGCCTTTCTGACCATCATGTTCTTTTCCACACTTATCAAGATCCAGATCGTCTTCAAGATCTATATGCAGACCATCTTCAATGTCTGGGTGGCTGGTGCTGTAATCTTTGCTGCTGCTGCTAACGGCACCTACTTTGTTGCCAATGTCAATGAGACTTGTAATGCTTGCTGGCGGGGTATGAGCACTCAGCCAAGAAAGCCTAGGAGTATCTAGCTCGCTCTCTGTACCACTACCAGCATCACTTCCCTGATCAGCGGCCATCTTGATGCTTCCATCAAGGCTATCAGACTCCTCGCCATAAATGTTCAACTTTAGTACATTCAAACACCCCTGCTCGCATGGACACGTGGCCAACATTGAGCTCAAGTTTTGCACATTAGAGTCCATTTCATACTTGATAAGCTTAACATCCATGTTGCCAGCAGCCTCCCGCACAAATGCGCATGCCAGCCTCACTGGCTTGCAGAGGGCAGGCGGCCACTTCACGCCATCCCCTCTGACATGTTTGACAATGTTGCTGCAGACCTTCCCATCTGCATTCAAAGCATTGACCAGGGCAGCATGCAGTCTTGACTGTCTGGCTGCGGAAGTGGTCTCAACCAAAGCGCACTGATGAGCTCCCACACCACGCCTTCTCTTTCGCGACTGCTCATAACACATGGCTAGCGCTTAGAACCAGCTGGTAAAATAGCAAAGAATGCCAAGGAGGGGTACGTAAGTCATCGGTGCTCCCCATTACATTTTCTACTGCCCTACGCCGAAACCACATTCCTCAACAATACGTCTAGTGTAGCTTCTGTCTTGAAAGGCCTCTACCAACCTCTACGTGTTTCAACTTCAGGCCACATCGACATTGACTTTAGCACAGAAAGATGCAATGCTTGCAAGCAAGAAGTAGGTAAACACACCATAAATTCCAAAGTTGAGCAAGCAGCCATGACATTGCAAATGCAAATGGGACCAGCTGCGCAGCCATGACATCTACGAGATGTGTGAGCTCTGGCTCAACAATTATCACAGTGGACCATGGAGACCTTGGCATCAATCAAGTCAAACAGAATCCGGTTAACAAGGTGATCATCAGTCATATGAACATACGTACCTTAATATCAGGAGTAAATGGCGATAGTTGCGCTTTAGTAGGTACATACATATTGCCAAAAGCTCCTTTGACTGACCACTTACATACCCATGCATGCATACAGAGGGTATTGCCAAGACACACAAACACGCTATTGACTTGCATCCACGTACACGGGATTTCTGTTAGGTAATAAAACCTTCACTTCTACACCACGTCCCTGTTTCCGTGTACATCCACAGGTTGCTGGGGATGCTGTGGATCTATCTGGATGACGGGGTCGCCCGCCACCAACCAGGAACCAATTGTATGCACATTGGTCTGTCTGTGATTTTCTTCAAGGGCTTGGTTATGCTGGGTGGAGGCCAAGGCCCTTCGTGTAGGTATGGGGGCCATGGGGAGTATTGGTGATGCTTACGTAATCTCGTCTCCGCGTGTGCCGGGCCATGCACACTTAAAACTTTTTCTAGGTACAACGCCCTGCTCCAGCCTGGCGTTGCCCTCACATTTGTTTTTGATTGATCCCGCCTTCATCCGCGCCTGGTGGATTGTCACCACCAAATGGTCAGTTACAGACGTTATCTCCCAGGAGGAAGCTTGTCCCCGTCAGTCGTATTCCTCAGTCAGCTCCTATTGGTGTCGCAACGTTAACTCGTGGCCAGTGACAAAGGGATTAGGTATCTTCCTAACAACGTTACAAAAAAATATATAATCGAGTGCGGGACCGAGGCATCACGACATGGAGAGGTCGAGGCTAGATGAGGAATTGCCACTTCCTCAATCAGTCTCCCTGTCCTACTGGGCCACCTTGCCATCCCCATACCACCTTTGGAACTGACATGAAGCAGCATCATTCTAAAGGACATTTTCTACGTGGTCAAGTGCACAGCTTGATAACCATACAGGTTTCACAGGAGACGGTAAAGTCCAACGATCGGACTAAGCACCAGGTACAGCTTGGGTACCATGACCACCGAACAATCGAACAAAACGAAAAGAAACTGTATGCCAATAGGACTCGGAAGGAACTCCCACGAAGCCTTGTGTTGTCCGAAGTAGTCGAGCGATGCACTCACCGGAGACATTTTACTTCTCCTCCTACGCGTGCAATACCGTTTAGAGTTCCTCCACGAGAATCTGACTGCTGATTAGCGTACAATAACTACAATCGTGTTCCTAGCTCGGCCACAATCCCGGCGTGTGGGCACGGACATTGTCTAGGCCTACGTTAAGCTAGTTATCACCTTCTGCGAGACAGAATCTGTTATGCGTTTACAAAGTCAATAGACACAAGACGTCTGCTGTTCCGTCTTGACTAAGACGGCTCAAATGGATTATATTGCTGCGGACACTGCCCTCCTCCATAAACACCCATCGCCGCACGTGATTGTTGCCACGCTGCAGAGTCTGCCCCGCACCATCCGCGGCTGTCTCGCACGTGATTGATGCAACTTGCAGACATGGCATGCCACCCCGCAGTGCGTTTACAAGATTTAAAAGCAAAGAGTGAAGCCTATTCTAACCGCATACCATAAATCCATCATGCAGGGACGCGGAATCTAGGGGCCAAATATTGAAGGTGATAATGAAAGGGAAAAGGGGGGGGGAGGGAGGGAGGGAGGGAGAGAGAGAGAGAGAGAGAGAGAGAGAGAGAGAGAGAGAGAGAGAGAGAGAGAGAGAGAGAGGGGAGAGAGAGAGAGAGAGAGAGAGAGAGAGAGAGAGAGAGAGAGAGAGAGAGAGAGAGAGAGAGAGAGAGAGAGAGAAAGAAAGAGGGAGGGGTAAAAAGAAGGGGCAGGGGAAAAAAGGGGGGAGGGGAAGAGGGGGGAAGGGGGGAGGGAGGGGGAGGGATGCAGGGGGAGAGGGGGAAAAGGGGGAGGGGGGAGAGGGAGGAGAGAGAGACAGAGAGAGAGAGGGAGGGGGGAGAGGGGGGGGAAGAGAGAGAGAGAGAGAGAGAGAGAGAGAGAGAGAGAGAGAGAGAGAGAGAGAGAGAGAGAGAGAGAGAGAGAGAGAGAGAGAGACAGAGGGATTGCGCCAGACAACCCAAGGCGTAACGACAAACAGAAACCCTGGCTGGTGTGTAACAAGCTGTAGATTTGATGGATGGTGGTGAAACGCAATCTGGACCGTAAAAATAGTAATCATAACTGGTGCATAAAGATACAGACGTAGAAATGCATGAGAACTTAGGGAAAGGCTGATTTATGGTGATGAAGATTTATATTAAAGAGTGAAGCCTATCCTAACCGCACAAAGATTTGTGCAATCAGCCGGCTTCCGAAAACGCGAAAAGCTTCGAGTACGCAGCAGAATGTTTAAAGGTACCGTTGCTCCGTTATTCATCATATCCGGATAGAGTGGATGGGAAGGGGGGGGGGAGGTGGGTGGGTGGGTGGGGTGGGTGTATGGGGGTGGGTGGGAGTGGTGGGTGAGTGCGTGGTGGTGGATGGGGTGGGGGGGTTGTGCATATATGTGCGGGGTCCATGTGACTTCCTCCTTCCAGGGTTTGCAAGGATTTTCTTATTCCTCGACTTGTCTACCGGGGGAACGGTGGCAAAGCTCGTAGAACTGGGGTCACACTGCCGGAAGTATTGGGGTGGGAGTTTAGCCTAGGCCCTAGGGCCCTCGCCCCCATCTTCCTTTTCCTAATTCTATCCTCCCTTCCGTCCTTCCGCACCCTCTCTCGTAAATCCCCCTCCTCTCTTTTCTACTTTTTTTCTTCCCTCCATCATTTCCTTTTCTGCTCCTCCTAATATTCTTTGTTCTTTTCTCTCTAAAACCCATTTTTGCACCAGCTATGTTTTTCACCCGTGGCCATTTGGAGATTGACACGTGACTATTCGGGCACCGGGGGCCAGAGACTCATATATTTCACTTTTACTTTTTAACCGTTTAAAGGTAACCGTTTGCTGCAAGCGACGCGACAAAGCAGAGGCTGAACAAATACGTAGTAATAGCCGAGTAAAAATTTCAAGTCTAAAGTAACAGCCGAACTTCATGACAGAAGGGCGGCACATGTGAACATGAGGACAGTGGACCAAAAACGTTGAGATAGGGTTAGAAATCAAGAAAATGCGCCCAGCTGGGAAAAAGTGAATCTTTACATGGACGTGCCTGATATTCAGTTGCGGGGATGGGGTAGGTGTGTGTGTGTGTGTGTGTGTGTGTGTGTGTGTGTGTGTGTGTGTGTGTGTGTGTGTGTGTGTGTGTGAGCGAAGAGAGAGGAGAGAGAGAGAGAGAGGAGAGAGAGAGAGAGAGAGAGAGAGAGAGAGAGAGAGAGAGAGAGAGAGAGAGAGAGAGAGAGAGAGAGAGAGAGAGAGAGAGAGAGAGAGAGACGCCGGGAAAAGGGGGGGGGGGATTCCCAGGGTTTATGGGGAGTTCGATTCCACCTTCCATTTGCTTGGAAAAATGGGTGAAGTACGTCGTGGCCCGCTAGGTATGGAGAAACAGGTCGACTCAATGTTTGTCTCAACCTGGTTGAGGCATGGGCCACACAGGACGACGGGAAATGTTGAAAATGCCATCACGCGCTCTCGGGCCATGTCAAGCAAAAGTATGCTTTCGGTTTGAGGACGACGCCCGTTGGCCCACCCCTACATACACCAACCTCCATCACACACATGAGAACTGCAGATTGGTAAGAACGGTCGATTTAGAAACCAAATTGGGGGACGAAGCGTATCACGTGTACCTCCTGCCATGGTGTTGCGTGGGTGTATGCACTCTGTTAGAAATGGGCGAGTGTTTTTCTATTCACCACCCCCCCCCCCCCCCCCGGGCCGGGGTATGTGCCGGCTATGCACGTCAGGACCGAAGGAACCACACCTGCTAACCATTATCCCAGATATGCTCCCTCGGGGAGTCCTTGCGAGTGTGAAGGATACCGGTATCCTTCACACTCGCAAGGACTAGTATTACTAATACTAGTCCAGCTTGCAAATGCGGCTGCCCCCGGTTTGGTGCACACACAGGATTAATCTCACGTGCTGTACTTATACTTGTGGTAACATAGATTGCTAACATGCAACAGTATGCCATTAAGAGACGTCAACTTTTTAACTGTCTTCTAAGAGATTGCAGGGAAGGCGCGCGCGCGAGAGAGAGAGAGAGAGAGAGAGAGAGAGAGAGAGAGAGAGAGAGAGAGAGAGAGAGAGAGAGAGGGGGGGGGGGAGGGGAGAGCGGCGGAGGGAGGAAGAGAGGGAGGAGCAGGAGTAAAAGAAATAGAGGGAGGAGGCGAGCAGGAGGGAGGGAGGAGGCGGAGAAGAAAAAGAAGCAGCTTGGAAACTGAGAGGCTTTAACGCAAGCCCAGGTAGGGTTGGTGGTTGCGAGCTTTAGGTCCTGCTTCGGGCTTCCATCCAAGTTTTTGGTCACACTGCATGCATGCTTCTAGAAGTTTTGACTGTTTTGGGCTAGGCGAAGGCCTGGTCTACTTAGAAGCTTACGTGAGCTCAAAAAGAGAGGGGGGTTGGGGGGTTGGACGAGTGCACCCTGACGCGAACAACAGGGGTCTACGCCAAGTGTTGGGAGCTGACAAAAGTGTGTATGAAGAGTCAGCTCACCTGTGAGCCTGTGTAACAGGGATTGCGATGGCTGGGGCTGTTGCTCAGCATGTCAGTTACCACGCACATGCTCCCTAGCTGGGGTACCATGCTCAGCAAGAAAGCTGATTCCACAGGTGTTCAAAAATTGGAGTTTTTCAGGGCAGAAAATGGGAACGCTACGACAAGACGCCTTGTCCTCAATGTAACCACCATGGATTATACACAAGCAGCGGACTCACAATTGCGACAGACTGCACTTGGCATCGTTAAGACCAAGGCTTGAAGCAAATTTCAAGTCCGGGTCCAAACCCAAACACCATGGAGGAATGGTGTCAGCAGAATGGGTCCCTTGTACCAGCTGTTCTACACCACCCAACCACCCACTAACACAAATCCCCCCCCCCCCCCAACACACACACACACACACACACACACACACACACACACACACACACACACACACACACACACACACACACACACACACACACACACACACACAGAGCACGCGGCAGAGCATCCTGCTTTCTGTACGGTCCAGGTTGGAAAACACACAATACGATGGATATATAGACTCATTACTCCAGTCACTCCAGTACTTACTGAAGTCCGACCGAACCAACTCAGGACATCCCCTGAGCACCACCTAAGTGAAGACGGATACAGAAAAAGTACATATTTCAACAAGAAGTACAAATTTCTCTAACTGGCAGCCCCTGACGGCACCCAGCAGATACAGACTGTCAACCTGCAAAAACCATCTCAGCCTCATAGGCAAGGGGTGACAAGAATCATGCTGCAGAGGAACTTCATCTGCGACCCATTGATAACAACAACAGAGCAATGAAGCATTCGATGCATGTCTAGACACCCTGCAATGCACATTGTAATTTTGCACTCAGGGCAGAAGCACAGCTCCAAGTAAAAAATTTAATAAAGCCATCCTCTGAGAACCCAAAATCCCTCAAAGATGCCACAGAAGATAAGGAATGGTGCAGACTACTAAGAGAGACTGTCCAGCCCAACTCATGACTCATATTTGCTAGCCGCGCACTCATTTTGGGAGGAGCTTATGAAAACCCAACTTCGGAGTCCCCCTCCTGTGATTCGACAAAAATGACATCCTCCAAAATGAAATCCCCTAATGCTTCAACCTATGTGCTAAGAAGACCCACACCGGGACACTGGCCTGCACAACAAAATCTTTAGACTGACTTAATAGGAGCCGTTGGCACTATTTGCATCGCGCAACTTTCCAGTGAAATCCAGCCACACATCAATCAACATGACTTAAGGCGGTTTAGTCGAGTGTCAACGCTTTCAAGGGGTTCTGTTGACAGCCAAAGAATAGATTTTAAATGCCTCCCTTGGATGACGAACAACCCAAAAGAAGGCATAACAACAATGCGGACTCAGGCAGAGTTCAGGAGCCACCTCTCATTCAGGTAAGAAACATTTGCAATAAATAGTAGTTCCAAGCCTGTCGGAGCGAGCCGCAACACAAGAAGGGGCGAGGTCTCAGCGACCCCAATCAAAGAAACTCAGCGATCTCCAACCGGCAGAAGGGACACCGAGGGGCCCGCCCAAAGCCTGTCGACACACACAACTGGCGGCCACATGGTACACAGAGCCGGTGGCCACACACACTTATGTTGACACTGGGAGGGGACTCGTAGCAAATCCTGCATGTTGATCCCTCAGGCTCCTCCCCTCCACATTCAGCTTCAGCCCAGCTGCACTTGTCAGCATCCCCACCACAAGGTCCGCCATCTCTGCCATCGTGGTGGCAGAAGCGCATAGGCGACGGGCAGGGGCAGCAGCAGGGATCCTCCTCTCCGTCAGACCCCTCCTGATTGTCGCTGTTGTTCGAGGCGTCCTTTGATGTGCGTTTCGGAGACCGCAGGAAGCCCCGCACTGATGGGCCCCATGAGCCCGATGTGCTGCACCGTGTGGAACGGTCTGTTACAAGCGCAATTCGTTCAGACTGCGGTGGCTCCAGCCCATCAAGCTGCTGCAGCAGAGTCATCTGCAGGGTTGCGGCTGAGAGCACCTTGAGAGACATGGGGCCCCACGGCTTCTGCACACCCCCAGCCATGTCACCACGCCTCAAGAACATCTCAGTACAGCTTTCCAATGTCACCTTGTCCCTCTCCTGATGTTCCTTGGCATACACTCTATACCGTACACCGCGTGCACGCCCGCACGGGACATATACGCATGCACGGCAAGGGCAAAACAGACACTCCCATGGCACAGACCAACGCGTTGTGCTCTGACCGATGTGTTGTGTATCGTACCATCCACCATCGCATTTCCATTGGAGTGTCAAGGAGAGAGTGGGAGAACACGGACGGGCGTCTGCATAAGGGTGTTGGTAAAGGTCAAGAGGCAAAAAAAATAACAAAAAGGGAGACAAGCAGGATAGGAGCTCACTTCTCGATGGACAGCCGTGTCAGAAGCCAGGGCCAGCGCTAGGGGCACTGTGGGGTCCAAAAGCGCTTCAAGGCGTGAATCCGCGCGCATCATTTCCACCTGATACGGTTGCAGGCCTGCCCCATCCCTCATCAGCCGCACGTCCTTCCCACTTAACGCCCGTGAAGACATCACCTGCGCAGCTCCACGACAGAACTTAATGCTGTCCTCAGACCGCAATCTCACCTCTCAGAGTAGCGCCGTGCACAGCTTGGAAACCCGTCCCCATAGGAGAGGGGCGCAACGATGCCCAGCACACACCAGAGCGCAAGTCCAGTATGATGAGCGCGACTACCGTCACCCATGCGCGTCATGTGGTGATCTATCTTGTGGGGACAAACTAGGTCACCACAAGCATTGTCACAAGCTAGATTTGCCGAACCCATGGGAATCTCATACCAAACACTGTTCCAATTGCAAACAGACCATCGGTTGGTGAAAAGACATGTCGAGTGGTTGCCTCTTGGCAGTACGCTCACGGTGATGGGATTAACCCCTTCCACCCAAACACAAGCAGTCGCCGCCCTCCCCCCCTCCTCCCCCGTGGGAGTGACTGGGAGTCTCCCACAAATCACTGATCGATGATTCCCCAGAAACCCCCCATACTTAACGAAGGGTGAAGCCTTCCTGAAGACCAGCAAATAAGGAGGGGCAAGGGGACTGACGTAGTTTCGAAGCATGGCGCGGGCAATCCGAAAATCCCCCCGTGCAGCACTGACGTGAAGGGCTGTACAGCAAGGGTACACACGGGTAGTCCCACTCCTTCGCTGGCTACGGGAGCTGCTGCTGTGTTGCAGTACCCACAACTTGTCTGCAAAGACATCGATGCGGCATCCTGCGCGCAAGAGAGCCTTGCACACGCGCACATTCCCAGCTGCAGCAGCCAGATGGAGAGGCGTAATGTTCTGCTTGTCAGGGCAGTCGATGTATCTGCAACCCCTACACCATGTTTGTCAAATCTGTGGTTCCCATGAATGCAAGGCTGAAGAACAATGTAGCCACTCTTGCTGCCTCTGGCTTGGGGCTGTTAAACTGCGTTTCATTCACCACCGAGCCCATTGCCATGCGTCACCATGTCTCGACTTGATGTTCTCCCTCCTCCTACAGGGAAATTTGAATCCATCCTCATGAACACTCACAAGAAAGGCAGGGACCAATGGGAACCTGAGGTCTTCTTTCCCTATTGTGATAACAACTACCTCCCGCCCTTCATCACAACCATGCATGCATAAGTGCACATTCCACGCTCTTCGCCAAGTGGAGACTGAAAGTCCCCCCGTTGGGAAAAGGCCCCGGGGTGTGTGTGTGTGTGTGTGTGTGTGTGTGTGTGTGTGTGTGTGTGAATGTTGGGGGGGGGGGGGGGGGGCTGCACCTATGCTGGCTGCCCTCAATACCCTGGTCAATCCAGCAATCTCGCAGCCTCCGTAGTCCTTGATCGGTCATACAAGTGACTTTGTCGGACAAAAGTGCCTCCACGCAGGATAAAGACCCACTCCCCGAAGCAGCATAATGCAGGGGCGTCCGGTCATTCATGCTATCCCGCATGATGGGATCTGCCCCCAGCTGTAAAAGCAGTTCCACCACCTTATGATTCCTGCAGTCAACAATCCGGAATGAGGACCTCCATAACTTCCTGCCACACTATATATGGCCCCCAAGTGGCCCCGTCCCTGATACAGCAATTCCTATGCTTCAAAATGCTGCCACCTCAGGCATTAGTAGGACAGCTGCAACAGCAGATGAACCCCAAATACAAGGGTGCAGAGTCAGTCAACAACATCACCCCCACAACTCCGTTCATGCCACAGGTTGAAGTTCTGCTGGCCCCGGCCGGGGATGGCGGGGGGGTACCCTTTGGAACAGGCTAACATCAGCGGGGTTTGCCCCTTGTTGTTCCGCGCATTCACTAATTTCTCCCAGACATTGGCTGTGCCCTTGGCTCCTTGAGCTTCTGAGCTCCCGGGCTTGTTCTTCCTGGCCTTCTTCAGATAGGACCACTCCTTTTTATTCACTGCACTGCCTTCTGCTAGTGCCCATATCCCCTTCCGAAGCTCCTTAATGAAGGCAACATGACCACCCACTGCAACACAACGCACCCTCTTGTCAAGCGCCTGCAAAGCCAGATGCAATCTCAACACTTGAATTGACAGATACGACCTGCAAAGGAAGTCTCTCTGTAAGGAACCTGTTTGTCCCAGACCGACAAGAGTTTACCCTGTCATCCTGCTCACGGAACTAGTTGCAGTATCCAACGTTTGTCCCCTCTGCCCGGGCTCCGTACAACTTTTTATATCTGTTTGGCAGAGGGGATTTCCCAGTTAGGCTGCCCAGAACATGTGCACCTTCCCAGGTGGAAAGATGTGCCCCCTCTCGTCTAGACAGGGACCCCAGGGAAGTCAAGCTCCCTCTCGTCGACCCACGTCAAACTGAACTCAAGGCCCAAGCGCAAGTTTGGCCTTCATATTCAAGACTGCATAAAACGCAGATATCAATTACCTCAATCTACCTAAAGCACACTTCTGCACTGAAGCGTGCTCTTTCAGCATGCAGATTATGCCCTTATAAGAAACTCCCCTGCTCCAATACCAAGGATCCACCCTGACAATCAGAAACATAACGGACATCAGATAGGGCAGGGGGCCCAAACGCCATACATGCTGCATGGTGCAAAAAGGTCTGGCCGTCGGGCTGACAGTACCGGAGCTTCACCGGGTTGTAATCTCTTATGTCCTGTTTCAATCACCATGATCCGTCAGGGCAAGAGCGTCAGGAATGAATACACTACATAATTTTCGCAAAGGGGCGAAGACATGGAAACGGGGTAAGCCCGAACAAGCGAAAGGGCTTGGCTTGACCGAAGGTATTCAAATCATTAACTCCCTCGAGGCCCCATCTAGGAACTTAGAGGAACCCAAAAATTCTAGGGGTGGAATCACAACAAGGAGACCCTAGCCCTTCAAATAGCGACCTCTAACCCTTAAGCGCAAAACGAACCCCAGCAGCTAGGCATCCGTCGAGAACACGACAAATTCGAATACCACTGAGGATGAACTACACTTTTACATACAACATGACCGTCGGTATCCAAACGTACGGAGTTATCTCACCCGGATAGCTTCCTCTTCCTTGTCAGCCTCGAGGAACTGGACCACCCGGGTAACCCCACCAGGAAGACCTAGCAACGTTATTGTGTTGCCCATGCTTCAAAGCCCCAGTTTAAAGGTAATACATGTTGCTAGCGTCTGCGTGTCTGCGTCGCTCCGTTTCGGAGGTCCTTGTATCCTGGGAGCGAATCGAATCAAAGAAAACGTGTCCACTCAGGCGCCGCCGCGTGAAACCCCGAACGTTTCGACGAAACGGTTTCGGGCCGGAACCTTTCGCCTGCAAACTTCATTTTGGCATAAGCGGACTATGGGCGAAAAGTGTGTATCCTTGGATTCGAGACCGACGGACCCGCTCCGTCCGGCCGGGTAGTCCGTGCCGGCCGGGACTGAGTTCAAATATGCAGGTACAGATGGCCACCTGGTACTCCAGGTTGTTCACAAACAGCTCACCTCGTACCTCATCAGACGCATTGAATAGCCTGTGATACAAACGGGTCTGATGCCTTCTAGGAAGAATGGTGGATGTTTGCATTCACCAGTTGTGAGTCCCCCTCGGGACTTCCTGACACCTTGGTTGCAGATTGAGGCCAAGTCCACGCGTTAGCCATCATGCCATGGCGAGGGCTATTTCAACTGAAATGACGTCTGTTTCAAGCTCTAAGTGTGATATTCCATTGTTTAGGGCTAAATTTTTTTCGGCCGCTTCCTGGACTTCGGCTTTGGACCCCGTAGCCTTTCAGTTTGATGCTGGTTTGAGTGCGTCAGGATCTTCACCTTCCACTATCCTGGAGACACGTATTAGCAATGGAAAAGGTATTGTGTTCTCAGGCTTGCTTTGATTGGCTTTGAGTGTCTGTGGACGGCAGGATAGGTTTCTTCACGATGTTGTAGCACGGGGTGAGTCCCATTGTCCCCTTCACTTGCAAGTTGGTCCCAGGGCTGCATTGTCAATGTCATTGTCATGTAACTTTGGGCTGGAGGTAGCAGTACTTAAGCAATGTAGCAGCATACCCGAGAAGGGCAAGGCTCCTTATGCTATTGTTCTCCTCCCTGCTCCCCTCCCCCCCTCAACGCACGCCCGCAGCAACATCTCAAAGTTGGGTGGCGGCTGTGGGACCCTGATCGAAAGTCAAGGAAAGGGCCAGAGGTTGTTATTTTTTTAAGACTTTTCGGCAAAATGCATTTCCCTTGCAACTTCTTTGCGAAGTACCGACTCCTGAACGCATGGGGAATACAGTCATCTCGGGATTGGATCTAACTGCTTTGCAAAGAGAAGATGGGCCCCCCACAGAGCTGCAAGCACGAAGGGAAAAGTTCAGTTACTTCGAGAGGCACTGCTCTGAAGTGGCCCCTGGACTCTTCATTGGCAGCGATGCCGTTGCAAAGAGCAGGGAGATTCTGCAAGATGCATGCATCACACATGTCGTCAACTGTGTGGGATTCCTCTACCCTTCTTATTTCAAGGATGAGCTGACCTACAAAGTTTTGTTCCTGCAAGGTTGGTTACAATGGCCCCGTATGCCTTGGCCCGAATCACTGCTAGCACTGATACGTTGGTTGAGTAGAGATAAGGGTCTTAGTCTTTTATTTCACTTTCTGGTGTTATGACTATAACCTTTGAAATTGGGGAAAGGCATGAAAAGGGTGTCATCATGAAGTAAGCCATACAGAAGTACTTTGTTTTTAGACTTCTCATGAGGCAGTATACTTCTAACTTCTCTTCAATGTGTGGTGGTCAGGTTTCTCATTCTATAGGGTTCCCCATGTCCTTCTCCCTAACCCCTGTGTTAACCTCCCCCCGCCCTTATTCTCGTTGGCTTTTCCCCTTGTTGTTGTTGTTGTTGTTGTTGGTTGTGTGTGTGTGTGTGTGTGTGTGTGTGTGTGTGTGTGTGTGTGTCAGTGTGTGTGGGTGTGTGTGTGTGTGTGTGTGTGTGTCAGTGTGTGTGTTGGGGGGGGGGTGTGTGGGTGTTCGGTTGGTTGGGTTTGGGGGGGGGGGGGCAGGGAGCCAGTGGAATTTGTTTTTGGCCGACTTTCTGTTCGGTGGGTGGTGCAGACGTACCTGGCGAAGATATCACATGCATCCTGCATGATGTCTTCAACTTTATTGAGGCATGCCCCACAGAGGCTGGGGTCTGTGATGTCCTGTTGTTCGTTTGCCAAGCATATCAACTTCAAATCAAAGGCCTGGGTTTTGCATTTGTTGCACCCTGCACATGAGGTCACTGAACAATTTCATTGTTCGAAGAACTGGGGCTGCACCCTTCCCTCCCCCAGCTGGTCGAGACAGTCCCTCCTACTCTGGCTCAACTACTGCTTGGGTAGATTACCCAAACAATAATCTACTTAATTGGTTGCATCCTACTGCCTGTGCCGGTTTGGCCAGGGGATAACTGATTGCTGCAAAACATGTTGACCCGTCTTGCAGCTGTTCATTCCCACTGTTGTTTGTATGGCGCAAAGCATTGCGAGGTCTTCTGAAACTTTGAAGCTGAGCTTGCTGCTGAGCATCTTGCCGCCATGTGAAGTAGTGGGGCTCTTGAAGCACAGACAATTCAGCGCAACCAGTGGCATCCTGAAGTGTCCTGGACTGTACCGCCTAGGAGTGCAGACTCTACATTTGTCGTGTGGTTACCCTTGGACTCCCCAATGCTTTATTGACATTACTCCGGGCCTGCATTGGATTCTCAACAGGAGTAATTGAAATGCTATTATCACTCTGCTAGGCAACTATGAATACAGAGGTTAGACTTGTTGAAAGGACTTCGTAATCAAGCAGTATGATCAGTTCACAAGGGTCGCATTATAGGCCTGGTAAGCATTTGTCCTGAATGGTGTGCCCCACAGGTACATGTGACAATCCTGGTTTGTAACGACAACTATGCATCCAAAGATCAGGCGCCCACCCCCCTCTATCTCTCCCTCCCCCCCCCTTCTCTCTCTCCTCTCCCCACTTCTGTGTGGCTGTGGCTGTGTCACACACACACACACACACACACACACACACACACACACACACACACACACACACACACACGCACACACACACACACACACATACACACTGGGACGGAGGAAGGGGTGGGGGGATGGAGGGGGAGGCGTGAGCAAGCTGGTATCCTGACAAGGAGTGGGGCTGGACAGGAGGCTCGGACATCAGGCGGCCGCGTGCTGGTCCACTGCTCTCAGGGCGTCTCCCGGAGCGCCACCTTGGGCATTGCCTACCTGATGTGGAAGCTAGATCAAGGGTACGATGAAGTGTTCCAGGCGGTGAAAGCCATCAGGGGCGTTGCAAACCCCAACATAGGATTCACTTGCCAGGTGAGCTCACATCCGCGTCAAGCCTCTGCTTTTCCTGTATGTGGCTGTGAGCCTGCACTCACGGCCATTGGCTCTGTCGCTGCACCTCTGTTGCTGCACCAGCAAATCATTTTGACGCAGAGCGTTCTGTTTGCAACTGAGACTGCACACCTGGAGGCGTATTGCTGTCTAAGATCTCTTGAAGGCTATGACCAATACCGAAATTAGTATGATACATATTGCGAGCTGAAATGAGCACAACTGCAAGGAAAGTGTTGGCTTTATAGGTGATGCGGTTCTGTAACAGCTGGTGTATATCCTGCTTCCATGGTTTGATAAGTTTGACTGACATGTTATTTGTTGTGTGCAGCTCCTCAATTGGCAGAAACGGAGGATGTCCGACCCTGATCCGTACAGGGTGTACCGCTTGGCACCGCACTGCGCCTCTGCCCCTCTGTACTTGGTTCCCAAGGCTGTGGGCCTGCCACAGCACCCGCTCCTCGATCCAAGAGGAGCCTTCCTTATACACACTCCAGGCCACTCGTATGTTTGGCAGGTGATTTGCCCACACATAGCCTTTCAAACAAGCTCCACGCAAGCAAGCGAGCTTTTCCAGTGGGGGTGTAATTGGTCGTGGGACCTTGTGAAACCCAGGAGGTTGCATCTGAAGCTGATGAGGGTCGCAAGTGTGGCAAAAGCACCGTGCGCTGCAGCTGACTTGTATGTAACATAATGGTTGTTGAAAGTTTGTGTTCGCCATTTATAAATTTAAAGCTTGTCGGGAACTTTGGGCTGGCAGGGAAGTCGATGTCCTCTGGCATTCTTGGATGCGGCACTGTCTGCCGCAGATGGATTTGTGAAGTATGAGGGCATGCCTGGGCCCCCTGAGGTAGTACAAGACGGCAGAGAACCCTCGGATCTGCTGGCCCTGCTGAGCTCCATATCGTCAGACGAGGAGGACAGCCAGGTTTTGGTGGAAGAGTGTTCCCTCTTCTCAAAGGATTACCAGGTGCATGTTTTCTGAGTTTAAAAACTTTTTGCAACTTTGAAGTTTTCCCCAGCCAGTTTTTGGTTTTAGTGGCGCTTGAACGGTTTTGAGGACGTGTAGTGGTGGGGTTGCCCGTGTCTGAATGTGTGTGTGTGCATGCACCTGCGCGCGCATGACTGTTAGTTTCAAGTCCACCATGTGTGAAACTGATGCAGACCCTGGTCACAAATCAACATCAGTTCCTTGCAAACTATGTACGGGCCCTGAACAACTTCCAATGTGGTTTCTATTGGGAGAGGTCCTGCATAACTTCCAATATGGTTTCTACTGGCAGAGGTCCAAATTGCAGAAACTACGGGCTTGACAAGCAGCAACGGAGGGGTGAGAGAAGAAGGGGGCGTTGGCGGGGGTGGGGAACCAAAGATAGGGGACACACACACACACACACACACACACACACACACACACACACACACACACACACACACACACACACACACAGGCACAGGCACACACGAGAGGGAGGGTGAAAAGGGAAGAGTGCAATTGAGGATCACCTGTTGGAGGGGGAGAGAAGGGAGAGGGATTCAATGAACATTCTGGGAAAAAGTGCATTGCTCTGGCTGGGGGTAAGCACCCAGTTGCTTGCACTGCCTCCACACATAGGTAGGTAGAAAGGGCAGGCGCACTGAGAATTTAGTTGTGTCCTTGGCTAGGTGTGGGAGGAGGCAGCAGCGCAGGCAGCTCAAGGACCCAGTAGTGCACCAAATAGCAGCCGTTCCTGCAAGACCCCACGGGAGGCAGATGATGGCAGCGGCAATGAGTCCCCAAACCATCGCTCAAGAAAAATGCGGAAAGGTGCATTACAGTCTCATTTGCTCTCTTTGGGTCTTGGACCTATAACTGTGCCTTTGCTCAGTGTAGCGTGTGTGCCGCCCCCCCCCCCCCCGGTCTCTCACTCGCTCTCTCCCTCCCTCCCCCCCTCCCCCACTTTCTCTCTGTCTCCGTTTGTCTTCCTGGATGCCCAAGCTAACAGCCAGCCAGGTTGTGTCCGACTTTTCCCTAGGGGAATTATTGATCCTTTTGTTAACAACATTGCAATGAAGAGGTTGCCTGCAAAAATCTCCATTTTGACTCCGCTCTTCCTCTGTGTAACTGAGTGGCTTTCTCCCTGTGTGGGTGTGTGTGTGTGTGTGTGTGTGTGTGTGTGTGTGTGTGTGGGTCTGTGTGTGTGTGTGTGTGTGTGTGTGTGTGTGTGTGTGTGTGTGTGTGTCCCCTATCTTTGGTTCCCCACCCGCCGCCAACGCCCCCTTCTTCTCTCACCCCTCCGTTGTTGCTTGTCAAGCCTGTAGTTTCTGCCGTTTGGACCTCTTCCAGTAGAAACCATATTGGAAGTTATTCAGGACCTCTCCCAGTAGAAACCACATTAAAAGTTAGTCAGGACCTCCTCCAGTAGAAACCACATTGGAAGTTGTTCAGGGCCTGCACATAGTTTGCAAGGAACTGATGGCGATTTGTGACCAGGGTCTGCATCAGTTTCACACATGGTGGACTTGAAACTAACAGTCATGCCGTTGGTGTTGTATGGCTCACTCCGCCAGATGAGTTGTACGCAATGAGCAGCAATAGTTGTGCTTTCAGGGTTCAGGCTGCATGCAATGGGCCATAAGGCTTGGTTTGGTCGAATGCTATGTTTATGTGATGAGACTTCTTTGTATTTTGATGTATTGTTGTGTTGCTCCTCGTGATTTGCCGCCTTCCCTCCTGGACGGACATTGCGCATTCCATAGCGCTTCATGTTCCCGCCTCATTTCACCCCTCCCCCCTTCCCCTTGCCCCTCCTCTCTTTGGTCCCCCAGGCCTGGGGCCCAGGGGTTGCTACTGTGTCTGCCCATTAAAAGAGGAAGGGAGGCGCGACCGAACGGAAAGCCTCTGCTTGGTCTGTGTTTTTGCCTATGAAGTGCTTTGGTGGGGCTTTTGCTGTGTTAGTGGCTTCTAACTTTACAAAAGCAATACAGTTTGTGACTGAAATTTGGGAAGGGGGGGGGTGCATCTGCAGAATCTGAAGGAGGGGCTTTTGACTTGGCCGTGGCAGCCATAACTCCAGCCTCCCGAGGGTCGGTATCTCCTAAACAAACAGCTCCTTAATTATGTTACTGATGCAGGAGCTATGCCATTTTGGCATAGTCGTGGGCTTCGTACCAGTGCCGTTTCTTGCTCGTGTTGAACTCGTCAACTGCAAGTCAGACTTGGTCAAGTTGTCCCAGACCTGTGACCACATGATAATGTTTCGGCTTGGTATCTGGCTCCCTTTTTCCCGGCAGTGGTTGTGACTTTATTGTACAGGGCTTCTTCAGCCAGAGGGCCTTCTTTTTCAAATTGCATGCAGAGGGTCTGCTGGGTACCCCTGCTACTGCAGCGGCTTTCAAGTTTGCTGCGTAAATTAATGCGGTTAGAATAGGCTTCACTCTTAATTTTAAATTAGTGCTTAGGCCCTTCAGTAGTCCCCATCAGTAATCTCTATGCCATCACTCCGTGCTTCCAACTTCATCTTGTCACGTGAGGGGAGGGTCGTTCTGCTTTTAAAGAGTCAATCATTGGGGCTTGAAAAGCTTGGGAGTCACCAATGATACGTGCATTTGATAACGAAAGACTGGTTGTCCCCGTGTTGTAAAGGGCGTGTTTCTCTGCAGGAGCCTCTATGGGCCTGTGAGGTTGACCAGACAGCATTGCTTTCCTGCACTTCCAAGTGTGTCATGTTTACTCCCCTGTTGCCCGAGTTAATTAATATTGGGCACTTGCTGCAAAGTTTGAATGAAAGTTTTATGCTTGTCGAGGGGCATGCGTAGGCCTCTGGTTTTTGTTGCCCATACCCGTGTGAGTCTATTGGATACCCAAAGAACCGAAATGAGTCTACTCGTCAGAACTGTTAGTATGCAGTCAAAGGGCCTTTTCAGCAGGTAAAGAAGGTAGCGAGTGTTTGGCCATGAATGCATGTACATGGCAGACACGAGCAGAGCCTGCACAGCCATCGTTACATTTGGTCGGAAGTCCACATTTTGTATAGTTTGTTGTGCGTGTGAAAGAGGGGATGCCTCCTTATGGCGGCCACTGCGAAACAAAAAACATTGTTATTCTGGCCGTCAACAGCGGCCAGGGCACGACAGACAAAGAAGCCCCAAGGTGGTCAATCCGGTTCACACTCGTAAAGTACTATTAAGCACCCTGAGTGTCTCGTGATTGTTCAGATAACCTTCCTTGAAAGGTGATTAATCCTTTGGTACAATTGCAAATCCGACTCAAGATTGTTCAGTATCATATCTATACATATCAGGAGCAACCATACATGTTTACAGTAATCCAAATTATGCAACTCTGTGTGTGTGTGTGTGTGTGTGTGTGTGTGTGTGTGTGTGTGTGTGTGTCTGTGTGTGTGCGTGTGCGCGCGCGCGCGACGGGGACCCCCTGGGGGGGGGGGGGCCTCCTCTGGTCCGGCTGCACGGTCATACTTTAGAAAAAGAGTGAAACCTAACCTAACCGCATCTTTTGCACAGTGCGCTTAGCATTAACAGCCTATAGTTGACATAGGCATCTCGTTATTGCACTATTTTTCATTACGACTTTTGATCCCGTCGAAAGGTCACTCTCTCCAAGCTATTTGTTCACGGTCATGGGAATGCAAGAAGTGAGGACTCTGGATGTTGCTGTCCCACACCAAAGGCCCTCCTTAGATCAAGACCAACCAACACTAGTGTGAAAAAACTACCTTGAGCTATTGTTAGCAATATTGTCACTTACAGACCATACAAGCGGAAATCCTCCACGCACAGAAGGCGCAAATTATACTACTGACAGTGTCAAGATTACTGTAGCAGCTTTGCCAATACTGATACTGATTTAGTCAAGAATTTGCAATGTATGATTTTGCAGTCCTCACACTACTATGGTAGCTACAACGCTGGGAAGAGTGTTGCGCCTTTAACATATGGGTGTTTACATGCATGAACATATACTGCGGACACAAGATACAATGCCTTTATGACTGCTGCCAATCAAAACAACATATTCAATTATGATAACAGCTGGACACTATGCAACCCACCTTCGTAATGATAAATGCACTTAGATCGTGATTCCAAAACTCGCATAGTGTCTCGTGGTCGAGAGTGAAAGACATGTGCTACATACATAGTTCATGAAAACAAGCCTTGCAAGACAACTTACGGTATTTCCAAACCAGAGCCCTGCATTCGGACCCTCAAGTTTCCCTACTGCAACAATTACTATGCCTGTGGTACAGCGGAAAAAGAGTATTCCACACCAACTTAATGGTACTAGACGTATCTGTCTGATGTTTTCTGAAGATCTTGATACATGGATCATTATTGGATTGATGCTTTCTAAAGCTCACAAGACATGGATCACAATTGATTGCCTGAAATGTAATAAGTCCACAGGTCGAAGTTTTTCGGAGTTGTTCTGCATCAAGATGTATGCGGAAGGAGCTAGGCTGCAAGTCTAGTGGACATGACGGTCAGAAGAGGAGACTGGTTGTACTCAAGGCAAGCCGCACATGAGCGGCCCCATCCCCTGTTGTTGTTACCGCAGGAAGTCACTGTGCTTGGTACCATTTGCCGTTAGAGTACTTGAGGACTACCAACGTCTTCTGAGTGAATAGTCTTTGTTCCGAGCCCTTCATCAACAGGTCTGAGGAGGCAGAAATGATAGTAGTACGGACAGAAATGTTAGTAGTGCACTAACCACTAGTGGTTAGGCATACAGAAGAAGGGGCTCTAAGAAACAACAAATATCATCATGGACGGGTTCCTAAAGATACTTGAGAATGTTAATGCTGCTGGGTCCGCTAAATCTTCCGGAGTTGCGTGAGACTACCTGCCAAAAGTATCTTGTAGCTATGCTGACACAACTTAGACAAGTTCTGATTCAGCACATCCAGAAAAACCACCACCACATGACCCCAAGATTTCTTTGCATGTGAAGTCTACCTTCGAAGATAAGTCTCTTAAACATCGTCCTGCAGTCCAGTTCCTGTTAGTCCCACTACCTCGACTAGCTACCACGAAATCAATGTGGACCTTGATGTTCGTCGTATGAAACGCGGTGAAACGCAGGATGCCATGCAGTGAATTCATTCGGACGGCCCCAACCGAGGCGTGCAAAGTATGAGCGGAGCTACTGTAATATGAATCAATTGGGCCGTATCGATGAGATCCAATTCACAATGCAGTACATCCAAGCAAAATATCCTGGCTGCGTCGGGCCATTGCCAGGACGCAGTCAGTCTAAGGCAGCCTGCACCAGTGACACTCCAGCCTGCGCCAGTGACACCTGGACCAGGTGTCACTGGCGCAGGCTGGAGTGTCACTGGCGCAGGCTCGGGCGCATGTGACCTGGTCCAGTGTCTGCAGCGCACGTGATCCATGCTGATGTACTCCACGTGACCTTCTGCCACGCGCAATTGTTTGTGCTTTCAAGCAAGGCAAAACTATTTAGAGTGCGCATCATAGACTTGGAATATATGATAAAGTTGACAAAACTTTTAATCGTCTACATTTCTTCACATGCCGGTGCCGCCGTACGAGGACCTACAGCCAGTACATGGGTTTCGGCCATCAGCAAAAGGGTCGGGGTGACATACATGTATCTAATCTTTAACTTGAAATTTCTCGGCTAATACTATTTGGCACATCGCAGCGCAGGGTTCGAACTCAACAGGTGTTGTTCCCTTCCGGGAAAGGTACGAGGCGGGAGCAGAGCGAACTTTCTTGTTTAAGCCTTCAGGCAAGGCAAAAGTGTTTAGAGTGCGCGTCATAGAGTTTCAACATGGTATAAAGTGAATTACAGTTTAATTATCATCGGTTTCCCACATGCCGGTGCCGCCGTACGAGGACCTACGTCCAGTACAAGGCTTGAAGCCATCAGCAAAATGGTCGGGGTGACAAACATGTATTAAATCTTTGTTTTCAAATCAGTTATACATATTATCAAAATTGTGTCCAGACTCCTGAACCCGGCTGAAGTGCCACTGATCCGCAAAACTAGACATTGTGGTATTGGTGCCTTGAGCCGTCTTTCTTACGACAAATACGGTCGCAGAGGTGCCAAATACCGAAGCAGGCGGCCTGCACCGTACATAAAAAGCTATCGAGCAATAAACTGACAGTCACACTTAGGACACCTTTGTCAAAACGAAGGCTGAAAGCGTATTTCTTGCAATTGTTGGAATGCGAGTGGGGTCCTCTGCCGAGTACTCGCGGAACTCTCTTGGCCGCAATTACCCGTACCCTCAAATTCCGTGCGTCGCGCTGGACGACTGCCGTCGAGAGGTTGCGCCAAACTGTCCTGTCGCATAGCAGGCCTCTTACCTTCCAGCCAAGAACGGCTGAGGAGTGAGAGGTAGTGTGTTCGTCTGTTCGTGTGTTCTTATAACGGGATCACCACCGAGAATTTTTGAGTAGAGGAAGTTGGCCGTCGTGCCAGGAACGCGAAACCTCCATCAGTTCCCTGAGCGGAAGGGAGGAGAACTTCTGTGAGAGAAGACACAAACTATGTATAGCAAATTCTTAATTTTATGTCTTTGGAGTTGGTGAATCTATAGTTGGTCCATCTCTATTGAAGCAGTCGGCGTTCCTTGGGGCAACATCACAGATCCGGCATATCAGCCACGCGTCTTGGTGGCCTCTGAGCTTTTGCAAGGTTACGATCTCTGCATGCTGATCAACCAGAAGTCCTTCTCGTCTCATATGCTCGAGATCGTTGCTTATAGGAAGAACAGCGTATTTGGCCGGTCCGGGTTGCGCTCTTCCGTTGCTCCACAGTCGGCACCTTTGTGTTTCCACCTTCGTATCTTACGACAATTCATATTTAATTGTCGATACATGCGCTTGTTGGCGATTATGATTCGAGCTACGCTGTGAACACGCCTTGTTAATTAATACGAACCCTCGAGGTTGCAAGAAACGGAGCACCTGTTTTCCAGTCAGACCTTCAAGGTTATAAGCACTCTGAAGTGTATGAAACAAGACTAAGTGTCTCCATGCTTGTCCATAGTACTGCCTCTGATTAACTGTTTGGGTTTACAGGACTTGGCAACATCTCAGGTCTCATGGTTGCAACAAGGACAGAAGTGGGAATATGATAGTCTCTATTCCATACTGTACGGGTCAAATCTGGGGTTTGGTTCTGGCATGGGGCCTCTTCCACTCTGCAAGACAAGCCCTTGGTTTGGCATCACAAGTCGCGGAGATTAATAGCGCGGTACGTTTTTGTTTGGCTGTATAATATCACGATGGAACGTCTAGGTTCATTACATAACAGTCATTTATGCCTGCAATTACGAGCTACATCTGTTTCTGGTGTAGATTATCATTCATTATTGACCATGTCGACTGGAGTCATCTGGACTTCTGTAGCTTGTTTGCACGGGAACCTGCCTTGATAGAGGTTTTATCTTGAGGGCAGAAAGTTGCTGGGCCTGACCACAGTCCTTGCACACTGTTTTGCAATATATTACAGGCAAGTCGGGGGAAAAGAGTCTTGGCCTTTGCTTCACCTAGAATGGTTTTTCAGATGCCTGCAGCCTGGCTTAAGAGGCGTGAGGAGGCAGTATGTCGGGAAGCTGGCACCAGCAGTCGAGCTTCTATAGACATCGAGCTGACTTCAGTCCCCTTAAGCTATTTGGGACTAGGTTGGGACACATGGGGGGCGGCGGTCCTCGAATATTAATGACAAGGGATCGTGTGTTTGATCGGCCACCCGGCCGTGACCTATTGAAAGTGCTCACCACTTGGAAGCAATGGGAGCTTGTTTTCTGAGCTGGCAACCCCTCTCTTTATTTCTCTACATTACGAGGACTTTGAGGCTGAGATATATTTTCCGATGACTTCCACTTTGTCCTTCAAAGCAGCGTTGTGGGATACCTCCCCCACCTCCACATGGTAGAAGCATTCCACAGAACATGGACCTCAGGAGGCATCATGTGTCAGGCTGACGAAGCACTTTCATTTGGCCATTTGCTATAAGACCTCACAGCTTTGTTGTTCTCAGGTTGCCAGCTATGTTTTAAAGTTGGTGGCCAAAGCTGCCAGTCACCGTGTCAACAGTCGGGCCGACCAGTAGGCTGGGAGGGAAGTGGAGGACCAGCACTTCCAGCCTGCCAGGGAACAATGTTATACAAAACATCCTACCAGGGCCTTTTCCAGAAATTGATGAGACCTGCTGTATTAAAAGTTTTCACGACGAGACCTGTCGTACCATCCGCCCAACCGCCCTGGATTTGTAGGGAAGAGCGTGTAATCCCTGCCCGCCAGCACACTGCGCGTCCACCCTGCAGATGTCCTGGGCCAGGGCCACCAGTCTCTTCAATTCACCTCTTACAAGAACGGACAGGCCTCCTCTTACAACTACGGGCAGTGTTGGGTATCCTTCATGATCATGGCTGTGGTGTACCTTCCATGGTATCCTTAGATAGGTGTACTGCCAATGTTACATGTGTTGGGAACAGTGGTAATCTGTCTGCACGGTCTTCTGATCAGAGTTGCTGCAGGTGATCTTGGGGGGGCCTGGGGACTACCAGTACTTTGGTGGGAGCTATGGCTCACGCTGCACACAGATGGTGGACCGCGCTGCCATGGTGCGACAGAGCCGAATCATGTTTGTGCCCACGTTGTACTGGGTGGATGACGACTTTGTCTACCGCAAGTCCGTCAATTCTCAGGTACACACAGCATGGTTATGTCTCATTCGTCTCAATGTAGCCCTGAAATTTCAGCCTATCAAGATGAAGACAGTAAGTGGGTCATCTTGGCTTGTCAGACCAGTATATATGCGATGCTTGCCACCTATTTGAGGTGGAACCGTCTGGGTGTTCGCAACGTCACTGACATTTCACTCAGTGGTCTAAGCTGTCTGCCTCAAAAATACTCAAAATGGAGATTCATCCTCCGAGACCAACATAAATACGTTTTTGGTTGGTTGCCAGGAAAGCCAGCTCTTTCATGTGTTTTGGCACCAGACTGCATAAATTGACCTGGAGGTCGTGTGTCAAAGCCACGGCTGTGGTTGGAAGGCGTATTTTGGTGAAGAAAGAATGAAACACTCGTCTCGGCATTCAAGACCAGACTAGAACTGGGGACCTCAGAAGGTAGCTGAAGCCACTTTGGACCGGGGGTGCAGGGGCGAGTTACACACTATTGTTACGAGCGGGGCCCCTTAACAAGCATCCCCACGACCTGCGCGCCTCCCACTCAGGATCAGTACCAGAAATTTGCAGGGAGCATGACAGAATGCTTTCAACGAGCCATCTCTTATGGCATGGACATTGTACTGGCTCCTCACCTGGATGATGGTTACGGGCTGGGTGCGTACCACCGGGCAGTGCCTCTGGGGATAGGACGCAGAGCTTGCACAGGAATTGCTGAACCTTGATCATTACCCAAGACTTTAGGCGCCCTTTGCTGATTTGGAAGTGTTTCGGCTTGGTCACTAGAGTACCGTATCGGCTCTGATTGATTTATTGAATTGTTTTAATCGTTCCGAGCGATTTAAAACCTAAGAAACGTCTCCTCCGGGACCCCCAAAACAATTAAAAACCCCTCCGGATTGTCCAGTGACGCCCCAAAATTGTTGAAACCTCTCGGAAATTGCCTACTGCGGCCACCGGCGCCGCAGATCAAGGGATTCAGCACCAAATTGAGTTTTTCCGGTGTTATTTGTCTGTAGCCACAACAACTTATTGGAACTAACACCTAGGGCATTTTGCCCCAAAAACAATAAACCCCTCTTGAAATCCCGACATGGACCCCCACAAACGGTAAATAACGTGGCAGAAATGCAAATTTCGGCCTCAAAAAACATTTGTTCCACAAATCTATTTGAGCCGATACGGTATTCATTAAGCTTTTATGCGCGCAGTTCATTGTTTGAAGGTAAAGCTTTGTCTATCAGACATGGGCTATCCAAGACCTGCACCGTATTTGGTGGGAGGGGGGGTGAACATTGCCCCCGGGGGGGGAGACAAGGGAGGGAGAAAGGGGGGGGGGGGGTTCAGCACACGCATGAACGCACGCACACGCGCGCGCGCGCGCACACACACGCGCACACACACACACACACACACACACACACACACACACACACACACACACACACACATGCACACACACACACACACACACACACACACACACACACACACACACACACACACACACATGCGTGCGCGGGCATGCAGATTGCTTTGAGTCCACTGATTATGGGAGTGGCATCAGGTTTTGTGCCCGATTTCGTGCAGCATGTCTCCTGCAAATTTGAGTGGTAGGCCTACCTGTACAGCTGAGAGGGATGTTTAAGGGGAACAGGTGGCTGGCGCAACGGCCTCATTTTTGATCCCCTGGCCAAGTATGGCGATTACAGCTATTTAGATTTTATGCTGAACCCGCTGGCAGATGCACTAAATGCAGTCATGACTCCCCACACCAGAGTGTGGATTGCAATGCAGGCCTGTCATCTTATCCCATCCACTCCCTCCTGTCTTTTCGTGGGTCCTGCATAAAACTATGACTGTAAAAGAGAGTCCCATCAATTGCGATGTTCTGGGAGTGGAGCAGCTAGGATAAGCGTTCCCTTTCTACTGGCAGCATTTCCTGCAAGTCCCGGAACTCTGTTTAGCATGCGTCTCTTGAGCTCCCGGTGTGAACTGAAGCCAAGAAAAGGACCCTGTAAGGTTGTGGTGACTCGTTTCTGCTTCAACAGGGGCCCCACAGCTTTACCCGAGTCATCATGCATTTGCTGCTGAATCTTGCAGTACCATGCTCGTAAACCAGGCCTTGCCTGCCTGATTCCTCTCACTGCCAGTCAACTCCTTCGGCCTTCCTTTTGGGCCTCTGTTGCAAATTGAAATGTAAAAGGGCAGCTATGAGGATGTGCAGGGCGAAATGTCAGCCACAGTCTTCTACTTCCCTAATTCGTACAGGGCACTGCTCAGCACACTTAGGCAACGCATCTTGGCTAACAAGCCACCCTCTTGGTCCAGCAATGTGTACCTGGGTGTCTCCACCAACTTCGACAAATTGTGCGGCTGCGTTCTACAGGTTTCTCTCCTCCCAGCTTCATGTTCAGTCCTTCGTGTTTGGCTTAAGGCAGCGCGGCATAATCAACTTGTCCCTGTTGGAGTGGAGTTGCATTCCACGTACTTTTTTGCCTGCTGTAGACATTCATGTCCATGCATGCCCTTGTGTACATCCCTTGTATGTTTTTTCTGTCGTGCTTTGCGCCCTGCGCCCCATCCTGCCCTCTCGAATAGAGGGATGGGTGTGGTATATTTATGTGTGGATGCCATTGAGGTGGGTGCGCGCTCTCGCGCGCGTGCGTGTGTGTGTGTGTGGGGGGGGTGGGGGTGTGCGTGTGTGTGTGTGCGGGGGTGTGTGTGTGTGTGTGTGTGTGTGTGTGTGTGTGTGTGTGTGTGTGTGTGTGAGTGTGTGTGTGTGTGTGTGAGAGAGAGAGGGGGGGGGGGAGAGAGAGGGGGGGGAGGGAGAGAGAGAGGGAGAGAGAGAGAGAGAGAGAGAGAGAGAGAGAGAGAGAGAGAGAGAGAGAGAGAGAGAGAGAGAGAGAGAGAGAGGGAGAGGGAGAGAGAGAGAGGGAGAGAGAGAGAGAGAGGGAGAGAGAGAGAGAGAGGGAGAGAGAGAGAGAGAGGAAGGGGGAAGAGGGAGAGAGAGAGAGAGAGAGAGAGAGAGAGAGAGAGAGAGAGAGAGAGAGAGAGAGAGAGAGAGAGAGTAGGGATATATATATATATATATATAGAGAGAGAGAGAGAGAGAGAGAGAGAGAGAGAGAGAGAGAGAGAGAAGGGGGGGGGCAGAGAGTGAAGGAGGGGGAGATAAAAAGGAGGGAGACAGAGGGGGAGAGAGAGGGTGGGGATGCTCAGGTGTGGGTGCACAGGCAAGCAAGGGGCTTGCGTGCGTGCTTGGGTGTGTTCATGTGTACACGTGCAGGTGAGGGGGGTGCGTGCGTGCATGTGTGCATACGTGCACGTAATATGGGAGTGGTGAGATGGGAGGGAGGGAACATACTGAGTGAGGGCGAGGAGAGTGTCATTGGGAACTGGGGAGGGGACAGCGAACTTTTGCAAACATGTATAGAGAGTTCATGGACGAAAAGCGATCCAGATCTGTGACGCATGTTACAAGGTTGCAGTGCAGACTCGTTAATCTTTGGCTGATTCTGGATCTGGTGTGCAGGATTTGGTGGACCCGAATCACTACCTGGAACTCTTCCCGTCAGCCTTTCAGGCTGTATCCAACCAGTTTGATATTCCCTCTATAACTGCCCTGTACAATGAGGTGGACTTTATCGGTATATCCAACTATGCGTCTCTGACTCCGAACTTCCCACTGAAGGATCTGGAGAGCGCCACCTACCAGTTTGCCCAAGAAGTAAAGTACTTCGGCGTGGACCTTGTGGACCTCATTGAAAACAAGGCATGGCCTATCCTGCAGGACTGGGAAATGGTGGGACTGTGAGAGGAAGGAGGCAAGGAAGCGGCCAGTGGCGTGGACTTTGGGGCGAATGTTAGTGTGGATGGACGTGCATGTGGGACCGGGCCAGTATGTAGCCAGGATAGGCGGGTGAAAAGGAATGGGGGCAGAGAGTGGGGAGGGGGAGGGAGTAAGGGAGGGGTTGGAGTGTGGAAAAGTAAGATGAAGAGGTAATGGAGAAGGGCAGATGGGATGGAGGGGGATAGGGATAGAGGTCTGGCAGGGAGAGGCACCAGAAAGGGAGGGCACAGGGGGACCCTGGGAAAGTATGCTGGATAAAGCCAAAATTCTCTTTCCTAGGGAAGCTGCACGGTAACATAGGGACGCGCGGGATGTGATGTCACCAGCAGTGATTG
>KV908339.1:904556-907056 GCA_002005505.1 Botryococcus braunii | reverse complement strand
TGCTTTTTGTGTGGGAGGGTTCCGGTACCCGGTATCAGTCCGCCTTCATTCACATCAAACATATGTTGACGTGGCCACACTCTGAAGCCTCGTCGTGTACTTGATGTGATGCTAACTGCCCTGGGAGCGAGTCCGCAACCCTGACAAATTCGTCCTCCTAGACACAGCAATATAACCATGTTTTGCGGCCAGAGCCTATGTTCCCCCGTTCCACTGCCGACTCAGCTCCATTGAAGCTGCAACATTCTGTTGTTTAGAGCACGTTTTTTGAAGAACAGGTTATTGATTGGATACTGCTGGATCCGAGTAATCTTTCAGGATTTTATGGCCATGACAATATGTTGCATAAGTATTTCAAGACCCTATTCAGCTAGTCTCGAGTTATGAAGCTCACTTGAAGATTATCCAGAAGACATCACATTGTAATGAAATAATGACTGCAATTCAGGGACTAAAAGTCCCGGGGCACAATTGTCCTTAGCATGGTTGTTTTTGAAATTTCATTTATCATTTCATTTCTTGAAGGGGCAGGTCCAGAACGGGGATGGAGATGGACCAGCGGCCTCGCTGCCACCTCCTCCTCTTCCCAACCGCCACAATATCAACGCGGTGATTGGCGCAATCCAACCGGCGAACGGGTTCCTTCCCTTGGGGACAACGACCCAAGGCGCCGTTTCATTATTCCCCAGCAGTCCTTTGTTTCCGCCATTTCCCTCACCACCGCAGTCTTCCTCCTCTGGGAGAAGGGACTTGATACCAGCACCTGCTCCCGGACGTGCGCCAACCTTCAGTGGAAGCAATGGCAGCAATTTACAAGAAGCACAGGAGGGAGGCGGCTCACCGTCATCACCACCACCGCCGCCACCACTGCTGTCGCCATCCCCTCCGCCTCCGTCTCCTCCCCCTCCTGTCCCGTCGACTCCCTATGCTCACCAGGGGGCGGTCTCCTCTCAGTCCATCCATTCAGGTGCCGGCCGTCGCTGAGCTTCTTTTTGTCAGATGCAGGGCGTCACTGAAACTCGTTTGCAGTATTTAACAAGGTATTTGCTGGGGTTTGAGGGTGCGCACCCAGAAACAATGCATGTCGGCAAGCTCCACGCCATTCACGCTTGGGGTATCCACTGATACTGCATTGGTGAAGGGCTGCTGTGTCGTCCCTCATCTACAACGCATTTTAAGTATAAGTCACCCACTTTGTTTGATTGCCCATTGTGCTTGGCACGTGGTAGAGTGTATACAGAATCTGGCCTTGAGATCACACACTGAGGAGAGGAGAAAATCCTCTTTTCCTTGATACTCCCTGGGGTCTTGTTTATCCCTGGGTAGCACTATTTAATTTGAGCTTCTCGCAGCGAGCGCTGCGGATGAGAGACCCACAGTGGTCAAGCGGCGTAAGTCTATGTGACATTTATATCACTGTCCATTAAGTTTGTTTTGGCCATTGTGGATCATACTGCGTCAGCAATTGTCATCTTTGAACATCTTTATGAAGCTGCAAGCGTCAGGGATCCCTTCCACGGTATTTGATGGAGTAGCTAGCGACATTTAACTACAGTTCAAGTCTAGTTCATGTCATTTCAGTGAGAGGGCTCTTCGCCAGTGACGCCTCATGGGCTATGCCCTTGCTTCTGGTAGTGGTGTAGAATTGGAAAGCAGCATTTGCAGGCATGTGGTGGCCCTTGTAGAGGTATGCGGTTTTGTTTTTCTAGGATATGGTTTTTGGAGACATATCTGCCTTGGGCCATTAGTATAATTAATCAGCTGACCAAAGAACAAGTTTCACCGTCGAACATTTTCTTTAGTCAGCTAAATTTCCGCCGGAGTTGGTTTACCCAATTCAATGTCTGGTCTGTTGGAGGTTACAGAGTAAGGTTCCCTCAGAAGGCTTAGCAGGAAAGCGCGTTTTAATAATTCAACATGATGGCGGATGCTGCAGTGCATTATGCTCAGATCCTTCAGGGTAATGTCGCTGCATGGGTGCCGTTTAGTGTATCAGAACGAGAGGATCACCACTCGATTGTTTAGACAAGCGCCTATGTTCTCACTGGGACTTACAGAAGACACCATTTGGGCACGCACCACTTCCCTGATCCATAACCCTAATCCAAAGGTTAAGATGGGGGACAGAAAAATTTCTGTATGCACAGACCTCGTGGATGCAAGTTATAAAATACTGTATGGGCTTCACGATTGCACACCTGTCACGCTCTATTTGAAACGCCTGGTTAGCCCTGAAAGCGAGCTACTTCGATGGCATACTCAGTGGGGGACCCGATCCTTGTCAAGTCTATATATGTGGTACCAGTGTTTAAAATTTAACAACCTGGGTTATTAAACAGGGGATCTGCAGAGAGATCTCGATCTCCCCTTTGTCATTTATGTTGTTTATTGTTAACCTCTTTCTGAGCATTTCGATATTAGAAATGTGAACATGCTGCTTCTACGTGGGCACCTAATCTGGTCCCCTCCATGTTTACAGACGTTTCTGAGGTGGTCACTT
>KV908339.1:774556-899556 GCA_002005505.1 Botryococcus braunii | reverse complement strand
ATGTGATGATAGTGTCATCAAAAGCAGGGGGAGTGCTCTGCAGCATGCCCAATGCAGGCCCTCTGTGCCCACCGAACGTGATGCTGGCCACATGTTTCCTGGTCAAGAATGTTCTGGTTAATTGCTGTTTATATCACCAAGTTGGCATGAAACTTTCATGTGACAGTCAGCTGAGGCTCAGGCAGTCCTCTTGCAGACGTTCTCTTGCAGACGTCCTCTTGCAGACGTCCTCTTGCAGACGTCCTCTTGCAGACGCAGTCCTCTTGCATAACACTAGGGGAATGGGACAAGTTGGTGAGGTATTGGTGATCAGGTAGTTCTTCACCAGCACAGTCAGGGTCACCTCCTCCAGGTCCACCACCACCCTCATCGTCCCCGCCGCCATCAACATCGCCACCCTCACCACTTTCATCTCCACCGCCCCCCGTGGTCCAACCCTCCCCTCCGCCACTGTCACCTCCGCCGCAACCTCCGCCTTCTTCCCCCCCAATGCCGCCCTCCCCGCCGCCATCCTCTCCACCACCCCCCAGTCCACCTCCACCAGCACCACCCTATTCACCTCCGCCCTCCCCACCTCCTTCCCCAGGTGATTTTGCACGTCCATTGCACTTACACTGGTTCTCCGGCACTCATCCATCATCTCTCTTGGCTTCCTCCTGTTTCTTTCACTCTCTTTCACTAGATGTTCATCACTGAGTCCCCCCTTCCTTCTCTCTCCTGCTCCCCCCACCCCCCCCCCCGGGTTCTCTTTCTCTCCTCGCCCCTGCCGGCCAAGTATGTTGAGGAATGTGCGTTTGCGATGGACGCGTGCGAGACAGCAGCGGGTGGGTGGTGACACACTTGATGTTATGCTTTGGCACCCTAACTGTATCGTTTCCTTCTCCAGGGCCGCCTCCAAACCCTCCTCCAAAGCCCCCACCAAGTCCTCCCAGCCCACCTCCCGACCCACCTCCAACGCCACCTCCTGATCCTCCTCCACAGCCTTCTCCCAGTCCACCTCCTGATCCTCCTCCAGACCCTCCTCCCAGCCCTCCTCCAAGGCCACCTCCCCGCCCACCTCCAGACCCTCCTCCCAGCCCTCCTCCAAAGCCACCTCCCAGCCCACCTCCCGACCCTCCTCCCAGCCCTCCTCCAAGGCCACCTCCCAGCCCACCTCCCGACCCTCCTCCAGGGCCCCTTCCCAGCCCGTCTCCCCAATCTCCTCCAAGGCCCTCTCCCAGCCCGCCGCCCGACCTTCCTCCAAGTTCCCCTCCTTTTCCTGCGAGCCCTCCTCCAGAACCCCCGCCAAGCTCTTCCAGTCCATCCCCCAGCCCGCCTCCATGGCCCCCTCCATATTCTCAAAGCCCTCCTCCTCGACTCCCACCCGCTTCGCCAAACCCACCTCCAGGCTCACCCCCAAGCTCTCCATGTCCGCCCCCCGACCCTGCTCCAAGCCCGCCCCCAGGATATTCTCCATCGCCATATGGCGATGCATCCCCCACGCCCCCTGATCCTCCACCAAACCCTGCAGCCAGCCCTGTGACCCCTCCTCCTGAATTCCCTCAGGCCCCTCCTGATCCCCTGCCAGACCAGCCAAGCCCTCCCCCTTTTCCTTTACCGAATCCGTCAAGCCCTCCTCAATTCCCTCCGCCAGATACTCCAGCTCCCCTCGGGCCCTCTCCTGAGCATCCCAGCCCACCCGAACCCCCAAAATCCCCACCCGCAATTCCTCCAGAGCCACCGAGTTCTCCCCCGCCTCTGTCAGTCGCTCCTCCCCCAGTCGTTCCGGACTCTCCAAGCCCTTTTCCCAGCTACCCGGACACACCTTCCCTGTCTCCAGGATTTCCTGCTGCTCCTCCTCCAGAGATGCCAACCCCTCTTTTTGCCCCAGCTCCAGACCCATCCTCAAGTCCCTCAACCCTTTTACCAGGCTTTCCAAGCCCTCCCCCAGGAGCTCCTCTGAATCCACCAAACCATTTTTCCCAGCCCCCTCCACGCCCCGCAAGCCCATCTCCTGCGCCCCCACCAGTTACAGTTCCTCCGCCGCTGACTTCCTTACCTGGTTCCTCTGCAGAGCCACCACCTCTTCGGCCATATCCACCGCCACCACTGCCGCCAGTACAGACAGACGCCTCCCCTCCTCCACCAACCAGTCAAGACACTTCGCAACCTCCCATCTTCCAGTTTCCTCCCCCATCCCCCAACTTCGCGTTGCCTCCTCCTCTGCTTCTACCTCCCCCGCCACTCAGTTCACCGACTCCCTCGACCTTCTCCCCTCCTCCCCCATTGCAGCAACCGCCACCGCTCCCGCTTCCCCCGTCAATACTACCGCAACCCCCAGCCTTCCCTCCGAATGTCATGCCTCCTGCTGTCCCTCCCATCACTCCGCCTGGGCAAGCTGCCTTTCCTGCGTCAGCACCTCCTCCGCCTCCTCCTGCAGACCTTCTATTCCGACCTCCCAGTCCTTCCCCCCCACCCTCACCAGGTGTTCCCCCAGGCTGCTCTGTAAGAGCGTGTCCGCACTAGCCTTCGCATCCACTAGTCGTGGCCCTTGCAGTGCGGGCTGCTCAGAACGAGCAGCTTACCATGCTCGTAGTCATTCAAGCGCTAGTGTAGACGTGCTCTTCGTGCTTGCAGATGGCAGCTTTACCGAGCAGTACACATTGGGACCTTTCTGCTGAGATAGTTTCGCGTTCCCTTGCCCGTCACAGGGGAGCATCAAGCCCGTCAAATTTCAAAGAGGGAAAGTAGTGGGTGTGGACGGGTTCCTGGGGCTGCAAAAGTCGGGGGTCTGTCTGGGTTCTTGATTCTGGTAGTGAGATCTACCTTTGCAGCTCAGGCTCTGTATATCACACCGGATCTTGTTCAGGAGCTCACATTTACCCAACTTGGGATGTTGGTCTGACTTCTAGATATGCATTCCTGAAATGGATTCGCTGCTCTGCTGCCTCGTTGCTATTCGAACTATGGAGAGGGCTGCTTGGGTCTTATTCTTATCTTCGGTTAATCTTCGAACTTCCCCCTCGACTATCATTTTCTGCAGGGGATGGTCATTTGGGCAAGTACCTCATCCCCCCCCCCCCTCCTTGACACAAACGCCGATCCACCCACCTTCTCCTCCTGGTACAATTTGTGTGGGCAGGTCCAAATTAGCTTTATCATCGAAAGGCTGACAACAACTCCCAACTGGACCGGCGTGCAGGCCCGAACGCAGCACCTCCTGCTTTGCCGCCGTTTGACACTGGAATGCCCCCTACTCCGCCCCTCTCGCCTCCATTAGGAACAGCAACGCCATCACCTCCTCCGTCTGGACCCCAGCCACCGCCGCCAGGCGCCCAACCATCGCTACCACCTTCCCATGGCGGATCCCTTCCACCCCCGCCAAGGATCCCCCCACCACCGTTGTCTTCACCATCACCACCTCCTGCTGCTTTCTCGCCACCAGCAAGTCCTCCTTTGATTGGCAGTCCCCCGCTCCTGTCACCGCCCTCTGGGCTACCTTCCCCTGCGGCATCTCCACCCCTGTCGCTGCCTTTCCCCCCCACGCCCCAACCTCCGGTTTCACCACCGCCAAAGCCCCCACCAGTTGGCGTTCCCAACGCACTGCCTCCTCCGTATACTCCGCCATCCCCGACGCAGGCCGGTCAGCCGCCACAAGTCAGTCCCCCGGGGAACGCCTCAGCAGGCCCTCCCTCCCCTCCGTGGCTAACTTCAGTATCTCCCCCTCCGGATCCGTTCAACTGGGACTCCCCTGACTTGTTGGTCAGCAGCCCAAGCCCCTCCCCTTTCCCTCCTGAGAGCCCTGCAAGCAGCGCTGCGCCACTGCCACCTCCCAGCGGGGTACCACCGCCAGGAGTGCCATTGGGACCAGGCCAAGGCACCGGCCCTACCTTGGTCCAGCCGGTGGTGGCTTTTCAGGCCTTGGTGTCCTTCACGGAAGGCATTGCAGTGGATGTAGTGGCTGCTTCCTTGGTTAAAGCAATCTCCGAGAGTGTTGCTGCAGCGAATGTTAGTATCAGCATTGCCGTCACGCCTCCTCCTGATGCGACTAGGCGACTTCTATTCCATATGGAAGGTGAGCTAGCTGAGCTTTGGACTTGCATTTAGAATATGGAAGATTGGGGGCATCTTGCAGAGTAAGCTTGCAAAAGGGTTAGGGGAACGAAGCGGTACAACCAACTGAGACGGACGAGGACAATGGTCTTATGCTAAGGGCGAATTAGTATCCAGAAATAGAGGGAGGGAGGGAGGAAGAGCGAGAGGGAGAGAAGGGGGGGGAGAGAGAGAGAGAGAGAGAGAGAGAGAGAGAGAGAGAGAGAGAGAGAGAGAGAGAGAGAGAGAGAGAGAGAGAGAGAGAGAGAGAGAGAGAGAGAGAGAGAGGGAGAGGGAGAGGGAGAGGGAGAGGGAGAGGGAGAGGGAGAGGGAGAGGGAGAGGGAGAGGGAGAGGGAGAGGGGGAGGGGAGGGAGAGGGGAAGGGAGGAGGAGGAGGGGGAGGGGAGAGAGAGAGAGGGGGGGGGAGAGAGAGAGGGGGGGAGAGAGAGAGAGAGAGAGAGAGAGAGAGAGAGAGAGAGAGAGAGAGAGAGAGAGAGAGAGAGAGAGAGAGAGAGAGAGAGAGAGAGAGAGGAGAGAGAGAGAGAGAGAGAGAGAGGAGAGAGAGAGAGAGAGAGAGCCAGAGAGAGAGAGAGAGAGAGAGAGAGAGAGAGCGAGAGAGAGAGAGAGAGAGAACGAGCGCGCGAGACAGACAGACAGACAGACACACACACACACACACACACACACACACACACACACACACACACAAGAGAGAGAGAGAGAGAGAGAGAGAGAGAGAGAGAGAGAGAGAGAGAGAGAGAGAGAGAGAGAGAGAGAGAGAGAGAGAGAGAGAGAGAGAGAGAGTGCGAGCGTGTGCGTGCGTGCGTGTGTGCGCGAAGCTGCAGTTCCCCGCACCCCCCCATCCCATCTGTTGGGTTGGGTGACAGCCAGCTGCAGCTTATTCGCTCGGCACACTGGGACAGCAGCAACTGCTTAACGACTATTGTACACCTCAACAGGATTATCTGTAAAGTTGCTGCCATCACAAGACATCCATTATGGCCTAGAATCTACGGTTGAAAAACAAGGATTTAACACAGTTTGGGATCCCGCAGAAGAGGATTTCCCTAAACGAAGGCTGCAAGCTGCCATGATGAGTGCCAGCTTCCTCCTAACCGTCTCTTTTCCGGCCACTCCTGTTGGCGGCACTGCATACGTGGAGGCGGAGTCTTTCCGCACACGAGTAGAGTCTCAAGGGAGTCAACTTCTGAGCAGCTCGGCATACACAGTGCAGAGCATCTTCAAAGTTTCTTTCAGCCTTTTGGATCCCACAACGCAGCTCCTCCTTCCATCCCCACCTTCACAGGTCTGCCTTGATCGTGTTTCCAGGTGGCTTTTGCAGCGGCCACCTTTTCCAGGCTAACCTGAACGATCAAATGCAAGGATTTAGGCGAATCCCCCACTCATAGATATCTATATCCATAAGGCCTTCGGTGCCATCTAAACGCATAACGCGCGCGCGCGCGTGTGTGTGTGTGTGTGTGTGTGTGCGTGTGTGTGTGTGTGTGTGTGTAGGTGTGTGTGCGTGTGCGTGTGTGTGTGTGCATGTGCGTGTGCGTGTGTGTGTGTGTGTGTGTGTGTGTGTGTGTGTGTGTATGTGTGTGTGTGTGTGTGCGTGTGTGCGTGCGTGTGTGCGTGTGTGTGTGCGTGTGCGTGTGCGTGTGCGTGTGCGTGTGTGTGTGTGTGTGTGTGTGTGTGTGTGTGTGTGTGTGTGTGTGTGTGTGTGTGTGTGTGTGTGTGTGTCTGTGTGTGTGTGTGTGTGTGTGTGGGGGGGGGGGGGGTTCACGCAAGTGAGCAACAGTGCTAGTCAGAAGGTAAGCCCGTGATGTCGCTGATGCTGCTTCAGCCAGCGTGATTTACAAAATGCGAAGCAGCTGCGTTTGATGTCATGGTTGAGGAGGTGTGTACGTGCTGCAAGTTGCCATCACCCCATCTTTGCAAGTGGCCGGAGTTTAGGTGTGATGAGCTGCAGGGGGTTTGACTTTGCAGGTGGCCCAACCAAGTGAACAAGCAATGTGGGCATCTCCACCACCCTTCAGTGGAGGCCTGATAGCTGCTATTGTTGTGCTCGGCATTCTAATCCTTGGTGACGCTCCCTTTATTTACACCTTGATGGCCTTAACAAGTGACTGGTCAGCACATGACCTAGCCAATACCCTCTGACTTCGATTGTCTCCCTTTGAGACAGTGTCAGTTGTGCCCTTCAGCTTATGTCCAGACGTGACTGGTTCAAGACCATCCTCACTCAGATTATTGGCTGATGGAACGCTGTGCGTAATGCAGTTGCTTCAATCTACATGTGGTGCAGAGGACCGCGTCATGCATACACTGGCTGCAAAAAGGTTGGCAGCACCATATACACCAGACTGAAGGTAATTGCAAAGGCCTTTCGACGTTCAAAATCTATCAACTGTAATGGACGTCCACACGAGATTTCTGACAGCTGCTACAATATTAAGTGTACCCAAAAGCATTTGTAACATATAGGGACTGCAGTAGCTTTTGTTAGGACATGAGAATGCGAATGCTGCTGCTACCTCCGAGACCACGGAAAACTGCCTGAAATGAGACAAAAGACAACGTTTTGCAGCCTGAGATCTAGTAAGGCTGACAGTTTCTCTCTCATGGATTATGCTGAGAGTCTGGATGGGATGGGGGCACAACAGCAGGGTGTCCAAGTTTGGATCGACGGTGGATGGAGGAATAGGTGGATCAAATTGCCAAATAAGGCAGGGTTAGCCCGTGTGACATCCGTAAATCCCCTATTTGAAGCCCCAGACAAACATGGCCAGCTGAAGGGAGTAGAATATGCAAGCCCACTGGAGGGAACGCTCTCCATGGAACCCCTCATAGAGGACACAGAAGGTGGAGAAAGAGGCATCATACATTCCATCTCACTTGCAACTGCTGAACAAGCCAGCTCACCCGACAGGTCTTCGCATTCTTCCAGGCAGAACCTCTTGCCCTCCGACGGAGGTAGTACAGAGATTGGCGATGATTGGGGAAGCAGAGCAGATCGGTGCAGCCTAATACAGAACCCCCTAGGAAAGGAGGACCCAGAGGAACGTCATCCAAGAGCGGCTAGCAATGCTATGGACAGCCGTGCTTCTGTTGTGAAAGGCAGTTCTCATGTTAGAGGGGCAGAGACACATTCGCCTTCTTTTGCATCCCCGAGGAAATCCTTACCACCTCCGCTCAAACAGCAGGAACTGCGATCTAAAAGAGTCACTTTCAGTACAGTGGCAAGTCCTCCAGGTCCTGCAGCTTCGCAAGGGCGTCCCCGTTTTCGCTCTTCAGGGGGACCAGGGGGTGAAGCCTCCATTCCTGAAAGTGATATGGGCAGCGCCGAGCAGTATCTTCAGTTTCGTTTTGCAGGGAAGGACCTCACGGAGTTGGTTTTTGAAGATCAGTATTCGAACCCTGATGATCGCTGGCAAGCTGTCGAGAGCACCATCCAGTCAAATGATGTCCAGAATTGGGCGTTTGCTCAAAAGGACGACCAGCTGCACAGAGACGGTTTCCATCCTGCTGGAACGCATACGGATTCCAACGAAGTGGATTCAACTAGGGTCAACGTAATTAGTCGGGCGTGCGAGAATACCTCTGCGGCTGAGGCATCAGCGTTTTCAGCAGAGGAAAGCCCACAGGTGCATGGACACTCTGTTGCAAGCGCTATCTCGGATTTGAAGCTGCAGTCAATGCGCTTGAGCCTCTTCTCGGCAGCCCATGTGAGCAGTGTACCCCAAGGCAGCAGAAGAGGTTCCGGAGCAAGCAGAGTCGTGGTGCCCCGCCTCTCATTGGATCGCCTTACTCCTTCAAGCTACTCTAGCGATTCAGGAAGCGGAGAACCGGATTACAGGCTGTCCCCTGGCAGCAGTGGCACGAAGGTCTTGCTGATGATGGACACTCCCGGTGGAAACAAGGGAGGGAACCAGGCAGTATTGAGGTCCCCAGGCAGACATGGTAAATCGCAATCGGAATTTGTTGCTGCAAGTGGCAGTAATCTGCACGATTCCCGCGGCATATCCTTGGGACCAACTGCATTCGGGAAAATGGTGAACTCGTTAGCACCCTTGGACCAGGTCCGTGCACCAGTGCAATTGACAAGCATCCCTCACACCAACTTTGTGAATGCACCCAAGAGTCCTTCCCGGGGCAGCGCAAGGTCGTTAACTCCGGCAGACGCAACACTGCATGGCCAAGTGTCAGCTCAACTGTTAACATCACACGTCCCGCCCCAGCCTGTTGTTACCCATCATCTCCATAATGGAAGCCCTCTCACATCGCCACGCAGAAGCAGGGTTATAAATGGAGGAAGGCCCTCAGCAGTGGCGGCCCAGAACATGCCTCCACATATAGACCAAGCTTTGCAAGCTCCGGGACATTTGCAAGACACGATTATGTCCCTGGCCAGCAGCGGCGCTCAAACAAATCAAATACGCATGCAGGGCTTAACAGAATACCACGGGCACGCCTTGTACACCCCAGCCCGTTTGGGGAATCCCGACTCTTATGAAGATGAGGTACCACCTGAAGACCCCATGCAAGCTGACCTTGACTCCTCCTCACTTGCTGCCCCTGCCGGCAGTATCTTGGAGGGGTTTCCGCGAACAGAGCCCTCCAGTCATGAAGAAGTGTCCCATCTGCCGGTACTGTGGGCCAAGGGCCCGGACCACGCTGTAGAGGGACTATGGAACAACAGTCAAACCAGGGAGCCTATGCCAAATAGAAAGCCAGAAACCGTATCCCTTTCTTTTGGGAATCCTCAGCAACCACCAGCTCAAATATCTAGCGTGCTGCTTCCCGTGGGCCACCGGGACTCGGCATTTCAACTCTCGCAAGGCCCTGCCCGGCATGCGTCATGGCTTGCCATGGATACGGTTGAGGATGATACCTCCTTACCCTTGCCAGTACGGCAATGTGTCCTGGAGGGTGCGAAGGGCACGGCTGCTGCGGAAGTGGTGAATTCCAATCCTCGGAGATTTAGTGCATCAGAAGCTGGTGCCAGTACGGGGAGTCATATGCAGGTCCCAAGCCAAAACACTGCAAAGCTCAGTAAGGAGCCATCACGGCCGAGCCTGCAGCCAACAGCAAGGGCTTCTAGCATATCACTAACTAATTGGCACGTGAGTCCACCAGGTGAGGGCCCGGCTTGCTTACATTGTAGGGCACAGAACGGGGCCTGCCGGGTGGTGAAGGGTGTTGAGAGGACATAGCTGGCGCAAAGCAACCCCGCAAAGAGCTCAAAAGTCCAGGCTTCAAGGGACCCCTACAAAAGGCTGTGCTGGTCGATGTACATGTGCTCAAACATCCAGATGCTTACATGCTGTCTATTACGGTACAAGAACTGATTCATCTTGGCAAAGACTTAATATTTTTATCAAAATTGCCACCAAACCCGTCCACTCCCCTTCCCTCCCTACGAGGACGAGACGCACGCTGTGTAAAGTAATGACTCTTTCAACTCAAGCTACACAGGATGGGGCAAAATAGTCGGGCGGACGCATCTGTTCAATATATTCCAGACTCAAATAGTAACTTAAGACCCAAGAATTTGGTGCACCGACAAAGGCACAGTTTGCACAGGATCTGCCCGGTCCTGGTTCGTTGCTGCACACGGAAGCACCCAAGCTGCTTCCATGTCTAGGACTGAAGACGCTGATGTTTGCACGAGCACTACGCTACGAGGGGAGCTCGATAGGGACCCACGCAGCGCAAGCAGGGCGGTGACAAACTTGTCATCTCAATCAGAGCCCGGTCACTTACCGCTTATGCATGCTGCTATGGAGTCTTCGGCACTTACAGTCACCGGGACACCCGAGCTACCAAAACTTTCGCAACAAGCTTTCTCCCTCGTGGCCCGTAAGCCATCTGCCTGGCTGCAGCCCTCAGAGGGGGACTTACAACCAGGAACACAGGGATCGATACCAGCAGAAAACCTGAAATCACCATATCAAGCGGCAGTGCAAGCTCAGGAACCACACTCTGAGGCTCTGCAAAGGATGATAACAACAGGATCCCCATCAGAGGTTGCACAACAGGACCCAGCTCCATCATTGCACCCCCACAGGCCATCTCGCATAGACTCACCACCTGTAGGGGCAAACAGCTTGTTGCGCACACAGACGTCCTCCCCATCAGTGTTCCGAGACACCACTTCTGCTGGCCGACATCCTCATAGTGTGCCTCTGCAGCGAGACAGATCTCTAGACCTAGGTGCCCTGCGGAAGATGGGTCTCTTGGCAGGCCCCAAGCAGGATGGCATCCCTACGTTGGCCAGGCTTTCGCCACGTTTGCAAACGGCACCTGCTGGAGCTAGCCCGCGCGAGCTGGGCAGGTACAGGCTTGTGCCGGGACAGGAAGGAGGGGTCCTGCAATCTTACAAGAGCGCGATCGAGCTGAGCTCTGTGCAACAGATCGTGGGTGAGTTGTCGCACACCTTGTATTTGCTCACTCATAGTTGTGCTTTGGGCTGGACACTTTCTTACTAAGGCTGGTTCACAGAACGAGGGTGGCGAGTACTGATTCAATGAGACTCATCTTGTGGACACAAGCCTGCTGACGTGTTGGGGTTGTATCCGCGTAGGACCGAACCCAAATGCACAACTGGTGGAGCTCATGCGACTAGTCGGCGACCTGAAGGCCGTGGCTCGGAGGATGGAAATGAAACATGCCATTGCCAAGTTGTCGCCTCAGTCTCCAAGTCCTCCATTGTGATATCACAGTGGCGGTTGGCCTTGAACGTGTAAATTTTGTGTGATAAGCCGCTTACAAGATATGCATGTGGGCCTTAAAGCGGAGCCAAGCGCTCGTCGGAGTCCGATGTTTTAGGAATGTACGCAGGTGCTCAGTGACTGTTTACGAGAAGTCTCCCCATCTGAAAATGCAGGTGCCAAGGGGAAGGTGGTGTTGGGTTGTGTGCTGTCCAGTAGACAGCCTTGAGCGCGATTGAGCCAGAGCGTGCTCAGTCCTGAGTGGAAAGAGGCACAGCATTCTTGATTTGAATACCAAGCCATAAAGGCAGCCGGAAGATATCCGTAAAATTCTCTTCCGGGCACTGATAATTATCATGAAAATAGAGCTGCAGCTGGCCATTAGAAGCTGAATTTAACTAAAGCACAACCAGGAGCCAGCACTGATAATTATCATGCCCGTATCAGACAATGGTTTTAGTAATATATAGCACCACAACCACAATAACTGCAGTGCGTTCCGGACATGTTGTCAGCTGTTACGAAAAGATTTAAGTAATATCTTCTCAGTTTGAACTTCACAATACGTAGTGTCTTCGGTCCTCTTAAAGTTGATGTTGCAAGTCCTTGACTCAAAATTAACAGTGATACACGCAATACAAAGTCTGAACAACCCTAACTAAATCAACGTTCTAACAAAACAAACAATTACAATTCGTAGTACCTCAAAGTAGGCTCTGCTGCAGCCCTCTGAGGAATGCCAGCAATTGGGGAAACTGTACCCCTGATATACCTATATAGGCATCTCGTCGATCATGTACGTTGAAGCAACATAATGAGTGGGCCATGTCATACAGCCCCTAGTGACCTCTTCTCGAATCAGGCAAAGCGTCCCTCACTCCAGGGCATGTATACGATGCCCCAGTGTCAATCAATGCCTTCGCTATCACCAAGATTAAGCGCGATTTTGCGGCAAAAATACGGCTGTTGGTTGCTGCACATCCCCACATAAGATGTGTCAAGATCATTTAGAGCCTAAGTATGACATTTGTTGAGGCGCGTAGAGATCTCTCTACGCGCCTCGACTCTCGAGAGCAGCAAGAGAGAAGGAAGGAAGGAATATGAGATCCAGGACCAGCAACCAGGGCTGAAGAGGACGGCAATACAATGAATCACCCAGGCCTAGCCAACTAAGGTCGTACAGCACCTGGTAGAGTTCGATAGCTCTCAAAGTGCTCTAGTCACAGAGCAAAAGAGATGGAGCATCTCCAACTCAAAAGTGATATGGGAGAAACGAATAGAACAATCGAAGTGTACACAACCCGTGTCAACATGTCAAAGGAGATACTGGGGGTCGCTGATAAGCACTTCTGTTACCTTTATTGCCGATTAGAGAACATAGTCTCTGATAGGCAAGAAAGGTATCAGAAGTGCTTTGCACAGGAACAACCGCTGTCTCACGTCGAGGGTGTGTCATGGGAGGAAAACTTGAGTTGATTTAAGATCAAACGATATTCACTGAGTGTGGCCACTCAACTCCAGGATGACTCCATGAAGAACGCGGCTCAGCATGGGTTATTGGATAAGTCATGTTTTGCTTACCGTTGTAACAATGATTCCACCAAACAGCCATGTTCACTTTCATGGGATCATCGGACTCTTTCAGGTTAACGCTGCACTCTCCTGTGAAGTCCTTCTTCTCTTTTGTCACATGTGCCTTCACGGCCCTTCTCACCATCTCATACACATTTGGATCTGTATTTATGTCCAATTTCACCTGCAATCTTGCAACGGCACCGTGAGCAAGTACATCCGAGCGTCGAACCTGAGTCCTGTACATCCTATTGATTCAGTCCGCAAACACTTGTGCAAACTCCAGCACAAAACATGCAGTCGCAAGCCCCTGGCAGCAGTTAAGCACGTAATTTTGCCCTTTATGCCAAGAGAGATAGGCAGGATGCAGACCTTCTACAAGTACTCTGCCAAACAATCCTTCATGGGTACTTTCCCAAACGATCATGTCCATGGATCCTAACGCACGTATGGGTCACTTAGCCTGCACATGGAACGAGGGAGCTGAGTTGGGATTAACCTTGTATGTGTCTCCTTTGTTCCCAGAGTGCGTCAAATTTACCAGGGACTCAGCCCACAGTTTCTGATTTGGGCATATTATCTTAGATCCATCCCACTTGACCAAGGTTGTGTTCAATAGAGCAATCTCCTGTACCTGAAGTGGCCAACAGCGCAAGAAAGTGACTTAATTAAATGTCGCGGTCCTTCCCCTTAGTATTCTGCTGGAGGATGACATATGCATACATTTTGTTGCTTGCACATCAAAAGTACCTTCTAGCAATGCAGTGTTCTTATTCCTTGTTCGTGTCGTTTTGGTAGTTCATAGTAGTAGTAGTGGTAGTAGTAGTAGTAGTAGTAGTAGTAGTAGTAGTAGTAGTAGTAGTAGTAGTAGTAGTAGTAGTAGTAGTAGTAGTAGTAGTAGTAGTAGTGGTGGTGGTGGTGGTGGTGGTAGTGGTTGTAATTATCATTATGTTGCCACGCCCCCCCTTTCCCCAAGTGAATGCCCAACAGACACACACGTACACACGCACACCACCTACACCAACACCTACCCCCGCACGCAAACACACACACACACACACACACACACACACACACACACACACACACACACACACACACACACACACACACGCACACACGCGTGCACGTAACAGCTCACACTCAGTGACACCCCCATCAGACTCGACGAACCAAGCTTTTAAAACCGTAACATCTGTCCCAAAGAAGGCCCAAAAGGCTGTAATGCAATATAGAAGCGCCAGGACAACCGAATAAAAGTTAGTCCCCTTATTGAACGAATGCAGATTCATTATGTTTCTAGTAAAGACTGGAGCTCCTGGTTTGCTGCAAATGGCAAAAAACTTTGAAAATATATAGCATATAGAATAAGATTGTCCGAAATACCTAACACCAAACCCAACTGAAATGCTGACACTTTCACAGACAAGATACTTACCGTGCAATGATCGGTGTTGGGCCCAACCAAAACTTGATCACCAACGTCAAAGGGGTGGACGACAAACAGAAAGAGTGCGCTTTCATAAATTGTTCGGATGCTGTTTCCAAAAACAAAAACGAAGGACAGCAGTAGACTCGAAATTGTGAGCCAAATTTGCGACAGATTAACCTGCGATGTAAATATCAAGCCATTAGACCTCCCTTGACCTAAGCCCTAGTGCGGGTTCATGTGTGCATGCGAACGTACGTGCATGCATGTGCGTGCGTGCGTGTGCGCGTGTGTGTGTGTGTGTGTGTGTGTGTGTGTGTGTGTGTGTGTGTGTGTGTGGTGGGGGGGGGGACGCGAGCGGAGAAAGGCGGGTAGGGAGCGATGGAGAGAGAAGGGGAGGGGGAGCAGACCCAGGACAAGTTTGGGGAATTGTTTTCCCACTGACAAGCGTCCTTCTGGCTGTGGTACAGTAAATGAAAAACACTGCTCATTGTCGACACAGTACTATGTTGAGCGCCACACAATTTCAGGATGGCACGCTTGTAAGAAAGCAATGGGGCGTAGCGCCAAACGACCCAGAATTGCTCAGTTCCTAACAGCGTTCCCATCTAAGGATTCACCGCGTCTTAAACGCAGCACTTTTTATCAATTCAGCCTGCAAGAGCCTCGAAAGTATCGTTGCGTTATCGCTTTTGCTTGCAGATGAATCTGCTTTTAATGCTTCACTACCTAACACCCTAGAACGTTACATAGCTGCACAAATACAGGCTTACATACCCGCCATACCAAAAAACCCACGAATCACGAGCTGGGGGTTGAGCAACCCCAGGTGAACGCCTTTTGATGGTGCAGAACGGTAACTTACATTCCAAATGATCATGTAGAAGAAAGTGAAGAGGATGTGAATGCAGACCCCGAGAAGCCTCTCCAACTTGCCAACGATGGTGCGAGTATCATTCAAAGTGGCAGCCAGATGCGTTCGTGCAGTGTAAATCTCCTCAACACTCCTTTGCAGCTCTGCTAGAGATATGTTGCCACTGCCGTCAATGTCAAAGGCTTTCATGGCCTCTTTAGCTTCTGTGGGCTCGAAGAAATACTCGAGATCTTGGAGTGTGACGCTATCCCTGAGGCCTTCCCCGACTCAGACTTAAGGTTGCATCTCCATCCACATCATGCATAGCCGCCAGTGTCTGAGTAAGAGATGGGTTGAGAGAGCATGATCAAGAACTAGTCCAAAGGCCCAAACATTCTTGTCTCCTTTCATGTTCTCCACCCAGATTTGCCGCCTCAACTAATCCTTCAACGTGAGCACCACACACCCAACACCCCTTTTTCCCAAGTGCATGTGTTTCTGGCGGCGCCAGCACCCGTGCACGTGGAGGCTCCTTGAGGCAAAGAAGGGGGTGAAGACAGAAAGGGCGGGGGGGGGGGGAGAGGGAGAGGGGCGGGGGGGGGAGAGAGAGAGAGAGAGAGAGAGAGAGAGAGAGAGAGAGAGAGAGAGAGAGAGAGAGAGAGAGAGAGAGAGAGAGAGAGAGAGAGAGAGAGAGAAAGAGAGAGAGAGAGAGAGAGAGAGAGAGAGAGAGAGAGAGAGAGAGAGAGAGAGAGAGAGAGAGAGAGAGAGAGAGAGCGAGAGCGAGAAGGGGGGGGGAGGGGGTTTCTTCACCCCGCCTTCCCTTCCCAATGCCTTCCCCTACACCTTGTGGGTCACAGTCCCTGTGGGCAGCAACAAAGTGCATCCGCCTTCGAATTAAATGGAAAATGAGATGCAATCACGTACATGACGCCACCAGCAGCAAGTCCTGACGGTGGTAATTGTTGTTATGCCCGCCTAGATATTGACCTGGAGTAATGCAGTATCTCACCCGGGCATATTCAATTTAATGTTCATGAACAAGCAGTAGCCGAGATGCATTGCTTTCTTCTTGAGCGAGCCGTCGTCGTTCTTTTGGGAGGAGCGCGGCAGGTCTCCTAGCTGGTCCACAAGAGTCCTCATTTGGTTTCGACGCAAGAAGCCCTCGACAAGATGGAAGTGAGCTGTGGAGTTTTGAATCTCCAACATGGGGACGTCCCCCATATCAGCTCTAGTCGGAGGCATGGGCTGATAGGTCATCGTCCCTGGGTCTCTCATTTCTGCTGATTCGCGGCGATTGGCCTTGTGGGTTATGTTGGCTTGCCGCGGTGCAATCAGGCTCGCCATTTCGTTCATGTTCTTTCCCATTATACTCCGCATCTGCTCACATACGTACATGTCAGTATGACAAGACATACTTGCGCTTTTCGTTACAACCTTTCTGTCAGCGACCCCCCTTTTTCAGTGTGGCCCACTTTTCACACACGCAGATCAAACAGTGGTACAGAGAAGTTCTTAAAGTACATCAAAGTCAATTGCGGCACGGAGTCCCTGTCCTTTGCTGCCTGCACGGAGTGCAAGCTGTAATTGTGCATGGACAATCTCCTTCACTGCATGTTCGAGAGAATACAACTTTTCAGATTCTATGTCCAGAGAAGAGGGGCATGAGCGTGCACACACACACACACACACACACACACACACACACACACACACACACACACACACACACACACACACACACACACACACACGAGGTGCAAAACTGTCCATATATTGTTCCAAAAACCCCTTCTCCCGCAGACGACAGGGAGAACAAAGCAAAATTGCTCAAGTTACAACATATATAAATCGCGACTGTCAAACGACAGTGACAGGCAAAAGTAGAGGCTAGTTAGAGCAAGATTACCCACCCGAAAGTTTCCCTGCGTAAACTCCGATTCTTTGTTCGAGTCTGTGTCCCAGTCTTTGTTTGAGTCTTCGTCCTCAGATACCGCACCAAAGTCCACAGCTCTCACTTTCCTCTGACTGTCTGTGGCAGACAATAACGGCTTCTTGACGGCATCGTCCATCCCATCTCCAAGCAATTCAGCAACTCCATCGCCCGCATTGTCCTCCTCCAAAGTCTTAAAGTGCACAGCGCCCTCATTCCTTCTCCGTGGGCGACATTCATGTTTCTTAATGGCGGATCTGAGACCGTCAGTGCACCGTTCACTGGATCCTAAATCATCACTAAAACGTGTAGCAGGTCCCACATTCTCACGGCTACGTGCAGCAGGTCCCCCATCGTCCCTGAAATGTACCGTGGGCCCCACATCCTCATTAGAACGTACAGAGGGTCCCACGTTGCCGGCAAAACGTACAGTGGGTCCCAGATTGCCAGTGAGAGGTACAGCCAGGTCTAGGTCAGTGATTCGGTAACGTACAGCCGGCTTGTTGGTGGTGGTGGTGTCACCAACATGTACAGCAGTCCTACTGATTTGAGTGACAGGTTCAGCAGGTTCAGAGTCTTTGCCCATCTGTGAAGCCAAATCAGACTGCATTGTCCTCTCAGGAGTGGCAGCAGGGTCTGAGGGATCCTTAATCCCCTTTGCTGTCTGGTCCTCAAAGGCTGCAGCAGGTCCGGAGTCAGGCATACCGGCCATTTTGCCTTTTGGCCTGCCAATCTGCACAAGAAAGGAAAATTTATAGAGGGGCTGGCACCCCATTCAAGGAACAAGTCTTGCATCTTCCAGCGGACCTGCCGGGCAGCCTATGACACACGGTTCGACCTCATCCTGGTGGGCCCTTCGATCAGAGTCCCCCAATGAGCGCGCGGGCACACGCGCGCGCGCGCACGCACACACACACACACACACACACACACACAACCAACACATTCACACACACACACAACACATACACACACAGACATACACACACACACGCACAGAGAGACACACAGGGTGTGTGTGTGTGTGTGTGTGTGTGTGTGTGTGTGTGAGAGAGAGAGAGAGAGAGAGAGAGAGAGAGAGAGAGAGAGAGAGAGAGAGAGAGAGAGAGACAGATATATATATATATATATATATATATAGAGAGAGAGAGAGAGAGAGAGAGAGAGAGAGTGAGTGAGTGTGTGTGTGTGTGTGTGTGTGTGTGTGTGTGTGTGTGTGTGTGTGTGTGTGTGTGTGAGTGAGAGAGAGAGAGAGAGAGAGAGAGAGAGAGAGAGAGAGAGAGAGAGAGAGAGAGAGAGAGAGAGAGAGAGAGAGAGAGAGAGAGAGAGAGAGAGAGAGAGAGATATTGCTAAGAACATGGCGAATCGAGCAGGCCAACGCAGATACCGAGTGCAGGCCTGCCTGAGCAACAGTTAATGCTAAACCGTTTCAACACAAGGGAAGTAGAAAATCACGGCCCTTGAGAGAAATCCAAAGTCAGATAACTCCCAAGTCAGTGGGACAGACTCCAAAGAACCATTCATGGTCTGCAAAACACAGCTGCGTCAGTACCCCTTGTACGTCGAATCCCATTCAGCCTATCGCCACGGCATGACTGAAAAGGTTCCCAGTGTGGGGTTTTTACGAGTCTCAGCCCCACCCCAAGTCATACCTGGCCCATGCAGATACTCTTGCTTGATTGATGGACAGTACATGGTTGAAATGAAGGCGTCAAAGTACTAAATGATTTAGCTTTGAGGAATGGTTCGTTCTCTACGCCCAACTCGGCTTCCATTTCCAAATCCTTCGCTGATTGCTTGCCTCCCAGGGTAACAGAGGAGATGGCGGCCAAGCCCCTTTTCTGCATTGCCAGAAACACCACAATGTCAAAAGAAGTCAAAATACGCGCCCATATGCACCATACGCATCCATTCTGGCATACGCAAATGCAGGCTGCTCTTACAACTGGGTCACATAATGCCACTGAAGACGTCAGAAGCTTCTGTTGACGTTGGAGCTTGACATCTTCAACGGTTTCTGTGACATTGTAATAATAAACGCTCGTGCTGAATGTGTCGCTGAATGGGGGGTGCTGCAGGTGTCTCGCTTGACTGGATACATTTTGAGAGCGCTTCCAATCAAGACACCACAACAATAAGTGACAGATGTTGAGATATGGAGAGATCGAAGGTTCCAACACAGCAAGACATACCGGAGAGTGAAATACACTGGGGTCTCAATTACGGAATTGTCTCTGCAAATGAACATAGTGGACCTGCCAGCAGATTAAAGTGCGTCGTCATAGTGAGCACAGGTTGCTATGTTTGATGAGCAGAGGTTACCGCTCTGCTGTGAATGAACTAAACCGACGCACCACTGGCGTTTTACTGGAGGCGTACCACTTTTCGCAGCAAAAAGCTCCCCTTCCCCCTTGGGCTGTATGATCCAAGGTCACCCGGCTTGGGCACTGACAAGGTTAAGATGTAGTACTCCTATTGCCCCAGAAGCCCAAACGTGCTTACTCTTCCACGTGACACCAGACCAAGTCGTATGTGCATTTGGGAAGGCCCCTACTCATTACTGTACTTGAAGGTTTGGATGGTCAGTTCCGAACAAATAAACCACACAATGTAGTCTATGCCCCAGGCTCTGCCACTGATCTTATTACGGCTTTCTTGAGCTTTGCTTAAGACGAAATTCACAGCACCATCCTTTTGAACATAGCAACATTGTGTCATTGAGCAGCTACATACCTTTTTAAGAGCTTCTTCCATCTTTTCAAAGTAAGATGCTTTGTAAAAGCGAGTGCTGAGCAACTTTGCCAGTAGGGTCTTGACCACGTTCGCAATGCATGCCAAGAATGCGCAGCTCAGAACCCTGATTACAATCCAATAGACTTGGGAAACAATGGCTTCCCCAGTGTCAGCATGAGTCCGAAACATGAGCCCAAAGACTAACAGGATTAATGCTAGCCGGATACTCCTGTCCAGCCATACCTGTAAAGGCATGTAAAAACCTCAGCTCACAGACACGACAGATATTTGCAAGTTTCATCACTTGGATGAGGAAAATGACGTACAACCTTCCAAACTCATTGCCCTGCACTCGTTCGACTCATGTTAATGTGAGCATCATGGTAAAACATGGAACTTATGGAAAGGAAACGCCAGACAACAGAAATGGATCGTTATCCCCTGCCATTCCTCGACACATGTTGCTTAAGGATATTCAGTGTCAGAGAAGGAGGACGCGCAAAACCAGAGCACACATTAGCATGAAAGCACAGCTAAGGTTTTAAGTAATATGCAAGTTAGGCTCAGACAATTGTGTAAGGACATATCAATGACACTGGCAAAAGGGTCGACATTGCGGGTTACTTCAAAGCTAAACCCTCATGAGCACAAGGCTCATGACGAAAGTGGCCACCACCAAACGGTGTCAGAGACTGCACGTCATGCAACCCCATTTAGAAATTCTCATGGACACCGTCAGGAGGGCTGGGAGCCTCGAGAAAGGGGTTTACTCGGATTCCAATCACGTAATACATGATCCCTCTAAACGTGAGGAACCAGGTTTCCAGGATTCGTATGATGAACCTCATGATGAGCGAACAGAAGAGATGTATTGGGACCACAGTTCCCCAAAAGAAGAGCCACCGCCACAATTCAAAATGTCCAAGTTCCTGCACACCCCGAATGCCCTTCTTTGAGTGACAACCATCCTCAAGCGCCTAGTCATTTGTCCCACATCCCTTTCTAGGCCGTATATCCATGGTCTGTTCTCACATTGCAGAATGCTATCTAAGCATCAGAACTGGAAACCATAACGTACACAGAGTTTGACTTTAAGGATTATACTAATACTTCAAGTAACGTGTCAATGTGTCAGCTGGGCAACCCAAATCTGTAACCCTTTCACATTCGAGACAAGGTGATTGACGGAAAGAAAGGGGAGAAACTGCATTTGTACTCTAACACAGACATCTAGGGCCTTCAGATGTCAAGACCGTCGTCAGAAATTGGAAGACACCAGACGCTCCATTTCCAAAATCAATGCCTCCAGCGATTGGACGACCAATCTTGGAGGGTGTATTAAGAAGGCTGATGTTGGCCGGTACACAATGATTTGCGTAACAAGAAGCATCTTTGATCACCCGGTTGGTGCCCTATGTCCAACAAGGATTTGCAAGGGAACGGCACCTGTTTGTAGAATTGTGATGGTGTGAACTCACCAACATGGGATAGCGGGCATAAAGCGTCCATCCGGCCACAAGAAGCCCAACGCCCACAACAATTGGAAGCCAGAAAGTAAGTCTTTGGATACAAGATACGGGCATTTCTCCTTCAGGCAAGTCTGTGGGGTCAAGTTGTTCGCCCATTTCGCCATGCGCATTCTGCAAATTGTCAAAAAACGTTATCATAGTGCAAACGTTTGACATTGATAACCATGCTCTTGAAAATCTTTTTGGAGTTAGTCAGCTAAAAAGATTTCAATCTGGATCTTATTAGGCGGTCCCTGCAGGGATTGAAGAGAAGCCTACAATCCAGCCCCTACAGATTTCAATCTGGACCCTGAAACATGGGCCCAAGTTCCCTCTGTCACTCTTATGACTACTCAAATCTGAGCAATGCAGTGCAGATTGTCCGCAGTGCTGGTCCTCTCAGTACCTTGGAATGGACACACATCAACCCCCCTCAAACACACACAGACACAGACACAGACACAGACACACACACACACACACACACACACACACACACACACACACACACACCCAAACCCACACACCCACACACACACACATACACACACACACACACACACTCACACACACACACACACACACACACACACACACACACACACACACACACACACACACACACACACACACACACACACACACACATGCATGAGATGTACACTTGGGGTTGCTCAAGGTTCAGTCCACCACTGCTTCCGGGTTTTGCTCTATTCTTCACCAAATGTCTCACACCCTCATTCCAGATGTCTCATACCAGACATCTCTTGCAAAAAACTGATATGTTGGTAATTTATGTTTTATTTCAACTGCCACAACATGCCTCATGTATGTACAGGGAACAATGCGCCCGCTGCAGGGTGAGGGCCCTATGCTGCAAAACCCGGGGGGGGGGGGGGGGGGTTTGTTTCAGGTTGTTCTGTTCCGTACTAGTACATAAGCCTCTTAGGGCCAAGGCGGAGGGGGGGGGGGTGCTTCTGGGTCTCCAATTGTTTCAGGGCCAGTTCAAAAAGGCTCATGTAGACGCCAGATGGTACGATAAACGATGAAGGGTGCAGAAATAACATACAGCAACACAAAGGCATTACATTCTGCAGAGAGACCTTGCAGTTGCCCATGGTACCATGCAGCATTTAAGACTACCAGTACATCTGTTGGGCTATTTGCATTGGGCTTAGGTGGATTGTTACCGTGTTGGTGCATGTCGACAGTTTGAAATTTTCGGACTGGTACTGCAGAAGGGTTGAGTAATGATAAACGGGCAACATAACATGGGAACCGGCGGTTTGGGGATTTCTTTGGGATCTTCTCGGATTAAAAAAGAAACTGAAACACGTGCCCCAACTGAATTCTTCTGAAATTCTCAAGGTGGGGCTTGCAGGCCCCACCGCAATTGCACGTTTTCAGCACTGCAGAATGTGCTGAAAGGTACAAATGAAAATATGGTTCAGGGAAATTCCCGTACCACAAATGGGCCACATGCACATAGGTGACGTGTGTGTTAATGTATGCTAAACTCGTGGATCCTGCATTGGGCATGCCATGTTGCCACTCTATTTGGGACCGAGTCACAACCTTTATGTCATGTGCATCTGCAAAGATGCATGATTGGGCCATATGACTCTTTCAAATCATCCACTCGGAGAAAGTGATACTTAAAAGACATGCCTCATAAAAGAATTGCCACAGCCAAACATTTAGGCGGAGGTGGCCTAAAAGTAACAGATAAAAAATTCACAAAGAAAACATGAAGTGCCTCTGGCATTACAAACTGAAGACAGATGTGCACGCCAACATGCAGACATGGGCACAGTGTGCACATTCTCAGTTACCCTTCAGTTTATTCGATAATCAGCATGTTGAAACAGTGGCAGTAGTACTAACTTTCTTTGCTTACCTCAAAGCCCCGGAGATGTTTTGTGGGATCTGAAAGCGCATCCAGAACGCTTGACTGCCTGGCTGACTCAAACATTTCTGAAATGTCTGACGTCGTTCTTCTGCCCAGTCGGCTGTATAAAACAGGTGAAGATCACAGTGAGTGTTGCTGCGTGACTCATGCATGCTGACTTTGATACAAGCAGAACCCTCCTGTGGCTTCACTTCACTGCAGATGACAGTCAACGGGAAGATCGACAACAATTGGCAGTGGGGACAGAGATGGTTGTAAGGCTTTACCTTCTGTGTTGAAGAAAGGCAGAGAAGTGCGTTGGATATGCCTTTGGTTGTTCAGGTCCATGAGGTAGAGAGGGCATCCTTGCAAAAGTGCCTGCTGTCGCAAACATTTGAATACAACAGAGTTTGTTTGTTAGTTGTTGTTGTTGTTGTTCTTGTTGTTTTTTTGACGTATTTCAGGTGACAAGCAGCACTGCCCCTTACAGCACTCACAGTGCAGGGTAGATTGGCTGCTAATTCCCACGACTGCCCTGTGCTTTTTTTGAGAGACACTTGGGGTTGCAAATTACAAACCAACTTTGGGGTTGCAAATTACAAACCAACAGGTGGAAAGTGCCCCAAAGGGTGTGAGCGGCCTACCCAAGCCTACGGGTGGCAGGGTGTTGTATACAATGTAGAGAAATCGGGTGATGCATGGACATAATCGAGGAAGGCCTTGACCAATACGTGTCAGAGGGTCAAAGTCTTCCATGTACATCAAGAACTTCACTTTTATTAACAAGAACGTATGAAAGTTAACAGTTGGAACGAATCTACATCAGTAGCAGATGCAGGAGCCCAGACTAAAAGCCATAACCCCTGATAGCCTTCTCATCCTAGTGTAACAGCATACAAGGAGGTCACATATTCTCCTGCAATCAAATAAGAAAGCATTTTACTCATAGACACCACCAACCTTTATGGGAACTTTCACTTTGTGATCTTGTCGAACCATGGCCACCAGTTGCTCTACGCCCGTCGTCCGATGCCACATTAGCCGTTGCAAAGGAAATCCTCTTCTTACCTACACCGAATTAGGATCAACTATCATGTTCACACACTATTTTTCTGAATCTACCATTGCACCATTCAATTCTTTGCAGAGTTGCAAGCCATTGCAGGGGCCATTGCAAGTGATTGGGCAAAAGCATCGATGACGGAACGCGCTGGCAACGATTGCCCCAATGCTTTCTTACCAGGTTTTATCAAACCTTCCTGGTGAGAGTTTTCGACAACAACTTGTTCCAGATATTTTTGCTCCGTGTGGGTGGTCATAACAGAACAGCGTTCATAGCGTACGACTCTAAAGTACAACTACAGTGCTAGCATTTCAATTAACTTATGTTCAAACTTCCTTTAAGCTTCATCATGCTCATGCTTTTTGAAATGGAACTCTGGAGCTATGCCTCCTTTGGATTGGAAAGCTGTAGTCAACGCCTTGACTTACGAGCTCATATGTGGAAGGCATGTGACATCAAACTGACATGTACTGGGCATGTACGCGGTGTTCTACCGACGTCACGCGTTCACAGTTGGGGACCCAACTGGGTGCCGCGTCCAACGGGGAGCCGCGTCACGCCGCGGCCCGCAGATGAATCGCGGGCCGCCTCAACCACTGCGGTTCCCGTCCGGCCGGAAGAGTCACTTTTCTAGGATTATATATTAGTGCACAAGTGAAATATAAATGAAAATGAGAATGAATGAAGTATGAAGAATGAATGAATGAATGAATGACTGAATGAATGAAGTATGAAGAATGAATGAATGAAGTATGAGTTAATGAATGAATGGATGATGGATGGATGATGGATGATGAATGAATGAAGTGTGAATGAATACATAAGTGAATAATGTGTTAGGTTATGGGCATTAGGCATCACCTGTAAAGAGCAGATAGGTCGTCAGGGGACAAAGTTACTCCAGCTGCAGTCCGTACGACTGTCTGCTGAGTATCATACACAACTGTTGGACACGACTAGCATCTGGAAATGCCCAGCATCTTCTTCACAACCTTTAGCACAAATGGTGTTAGAAAATTGGACACTAACACGTATACCTTAGGTATTTGAGCAACATGTTGGGTCATTTCATATCAGCATGCTTGTGAGCCACATCAATCCATTTCAAGGCTTTACAAGACTTACAATATTCATAAACAATAAAGTACAGTCATAGTTCACTTGGGTGTGTTTGTACTGTATGGTACTTTAAGGGTAAATGTGTTGAGTTCTGAACATTATTATTGAATGCCTTGTGCTTTAAGTGATCTTCATGTGTGCACTATTAGGATATGGGTCCATTGAGAACATAAGGTACCTTGAGACACGGCAGATTCTGGACGTTTTCGAACATAAGGTACAATCCTATCTAGATCACACGTTTGTCGGATGAACTCTTAAGGCTGCCCCACCGGAGTGAATACCAACTGGTTGTGAAAGATGCTGGGCATCACCAGATGCTAGTCTTGTCCGACAGTTGTGTGTGGCACTCAGCAGACAGTCGTACGGACTGTAGCTGGAGTAACTTCGTCTATTGACGACCTGTCTGCTTTGTACAGGTACGGTGCGGCAGTGTGTGTTGTATCATTGTTGCTATTGTGAGAGTGAACAAGCTTAGTGTACCCTGTAGTCACTCAAACAGATAAGGGACAGTGACTTCAGGGAGTATAGGCATGTACTTGAACGTAGCCGTCTAGAGCCTTATCTAGTGATTGCTTGATCGGTGCTTGTGTACAAGATAATGATGTAACGGAACTGGTTGTGAAAGATGCTGGGCATCACCAGATGCTAGTCTTGTCCGACAGTTGTGTGTGGCACTCAGCAGACAGTCGTACGGACTGTAGCTGGAGTAACTTCGTCTATTGACGACCTGTCTGCTTTGTACAGGGAAAGCCGATTGCCCATAACCTTTCACAGGTTATGGGCCCACGCCCTTCCAGCTGAGCCAAGTAAAAGCAGGAGTGAAGGTCGTCTACGGATGGGTCAGACGTAAGCGTCAACAAAGGAGCTCGAGCATGGCGCAGCGGCGCAAGGGAACTCGAGTGTACCAGGACCATTATCTTACTCACAGTTTACCTTTCTGGGAAATTCATAATTGAAGTTTTAGCTGTGCTTTATCATTCATAGACGTTGTCTAGAAGCACTGAGTGAGTCGGGCCGGACTCCGGCGCAAACTTCTGAGGGGAACATATCTGCTACTACTGTGCAAGACTGGCTGGTAAATTTCCATGACATGGAGGGAATTGTAGGGTATTGCTGCATTCCAGAAGTTTATGAGTAAGTTTGGCTGGTGAAGTGACAATAGTATGACAAAAAGGGGCAAAGAAAAGGAAAGTAGCAGTGAAACAGCAATGTCTCAACCTGGAGAAGTCAGTGGGGCCACTCCAGGGCAGTCTATGACCGGGACACAATCAGCCACTGCAGAACCAAAGGTGGAGATTGACAAGGCAGCCTACATCCCCAATACCTCTAATCCAAAGATGACTGTCATGCTTGATGATGGAGGGCGCAATTTTGAATTTTGGTATGAAAATTTGGAGGCGTGCGCAAACACCAAGGGGGTCAGAGCGGCTTTGGAGAGGCCAATGCCAGGGTCGGTGGAGAACTCAGCCATCAAGCAGTGGCTGATCCAGTCAGTTCCAGTCATCTGGCATTCTCAGATCTCATGCCACAAAGCAGCGTTCGACTTCATCGCGTGGGTGAAGAACAGTCACACTGGAGGGAGCAACCAAGACATCAACCTTGAGTGGTACAAGGAAATGGAGCAGGGCATCAAGACAGGGGAGACACTCAAGGTCTACCTCTACAGAATGATGGATCTGGCTACAAGTCTCAGAAACAACGCGTTCATCCTCTTGGACCACAATGTTGGGGAGCTGATGGTGAAGGGCCTCCCTCCTGTGCTGAGGCTCGAGTCCCTGGAGGTTATGGCAACCGACAAGCCGCCATTGGAGCTGATTCAAAGAATCCTGCGCGCCGCAGCCAGCCGTGGGTACAAGGACCCACCTGCAGAGGGAACACCTCAGGCCATGGCAGCTGCAGCAGTGGCTGGTCCCTCTGGGGGGGTAGCTGGAGCGTCATCAAGCGCTGGAGCTGCACCAGGAGTGGGAGCAGTACCGGGAGTTGGAGCAGCACTACCAGCAAACGAACAGCCTCCCGCTGGCCCCTCTGCAACTACTTTTGGTGGCAGGGGGCGTGGACCTGGCAGGGCAAGAAGGCCCAGAGAGGAGCTTACATGCCACTTCTGCAAGGCAAAGGGCCACTTCATGACTGACTGCGGACCGCTCAGGCAGCTGCAGGCTCTGCATCAAAACATGCAAGCGGCAAGCGTTGGGCCTGCAGCTTACTGGGGCCAGGGAGGCCCACAGTCGTCTCCTCAAGCCTGGTGGGACCATGGATCTGGCCGGGGTGGCCCGCCTTCATCCGCTTCCAGCCCTGGACCTCCTTCAGCATATAACTATCCAACAAGTCAACACACGTTTCCGGGGTGGCATTTACCACCTCCACCCCCTCCTTCTGGTGAGGCGATGTTTATCTCTCTCAATGTGCTTGCCCCAACTTCGCATGGAGCTAGCAGCACATCTTGGTTAATAGATAGTGGTGCCTCTGTGCATATAGTCAATGATCTCTCATTGCTCCATAATCCAGTTATGCATAGACAGCCTCTTCCTCTGCACTTGGCAACCTCAGACGCCAAGGGAGGAATCATTGCATCTGGGTCTGTATGCCTTGTGAATGCAAGGCACGAAGTATTCTGGCTGCACAATGTGCAGTGTGTTCCTTCTGCGCATACCAACCTCATTTCAGTCACTGGTGCAATTCAGGATGGAGCATCTTTCCTGACTGACACTGCAGGTGGTTACACAGCCATGAAGGGACCTGAAGGGTGGTGTGGAGATATCACCCGCGCACGAGGTCTGTTTTTTTTGGAGTTTGTTAGTCCTGTCAGAGGGCAGCAAGTTGGCTGCAGACATATTGATCACATGGCTGAGGCGTCTCATCTTAGGAAAGGACACGTGTGTAGCGAGAGATCTCTGTGGCATGCTAGGTTAGGTCATCCTGGTGCCAGCAGCATGCAGAGGTTCTCCAAGGAAGATCTGGTTACAGGAATCAATATCTCCCTTGCTCCCTGCTCTGAGTGCCCCAAGCACTGTGAATCGTGTATACAAGGGAAACACTCCAGACCTCCTTTCCCTGTATCTTCCAGGCCTGCACATCACCCACTCGATAGAGTCCATGTGGATACTGTGGGTCCCATATCACCTCCTGCCATCACAGGTGAACGATATTGGGTCACTGTAGTGGATGAAAGTTCACACCAAGTTGCCTCCCTGCCTGTGAAGTCAAAGGATTGCATCCCAAAGGCTGTGATAGACCTGCTCCGCTTTTGGCAGACCCAACGAGGCACGGTTGTGAAGTGTGTGAGGACTGACAGGGGTTCAGAGTTCCTGAACCAGCAATTCAAAGAGTTTTGTGCTCAGCAGGGCACTAAGATGGAGTCCTCAGCGCCCTACACGCCTCAGCAGAATGGGGTGGCGGAGAGGATGAATAGGACCCTGAAGGAGCGAACAAGGACTCTGTTGGTCCATGCTGCAGCAGACCCCTCCCTTTGGAAGGAGGCGCTTGAGACAGCTACCCTCCTCTACAATGTGGGTCCTACTTCAGGCAGGTCCCTGACCCCCATGGAATTATTCTTTGGTGTCAAACCTGATGTGTCTGTGCTGCGCACGTTTGGCTGTGTAGCCCATGTGCACATTCCCAGTGGCCAAAGGTCTGTTTTTGGGCCCAAGACCACCCCTGGGATGTTTACTGGTTATTGTCCCCAGTCTAAAGCGTATCGTGTGTACGTGGGGAATGGAGTGTGGAAGGAGAGTAGGGACGTCAGCTTTATCGAGCACTTGAGGGGGGCTGAGAGAGTGGGTCTATCAAAGGTCCAGCCTGGGTCTGTCTATGATTCTAGGATATCACCCCCCCTTGGCAGTGAGAATCTGGCAACGCCTCAAGCAATTCCCTCTGCTGCTCCACCCACGTTCTGGGATGAGGAGGATGACCATGGAGTGGAGACGCTTTCCACTGGGGCTCCTGGGACCTCTGGACTTTGTGCTGGGGATCAGTCTGGAGACGGGACCACAGCAGCACATGACCAAGGAAACCCCACCAGCCTGGATCCTACTGTTGGGACCCCAGAACCATCTCAGCACTCGTGGTCGGTGCTTGAGCATATGCAGAATCTGGCCAGGGGGGGTGTAGAAACTCAATCCCAGGTAGAAAAAATGCAGAAGGTACAAGAGGGGTTGCGAATGCAGGGGAAGTCACAAATTCCCCTTCCTCCAGGGACCACCCTTACAAGGGAGCAGCGTTATGTACAGCGCGTGGCTAGGAGAGAGCATTCTGACATCCCATTGCATGCCCCTGACCCAGGTCAGGCAATTGTGAGTGAGCCAAACATGGTTGGTCTCCCTGATATGCAGGGGCAGGTTGAGACAGTCGAGGCTATGTTCGGTGCAGATGTAAGAGATGAGAGCAGTGGGTTAGACATGCCAGCAGTAGGGGAAGCTGGTGCCCAATCCCAGTCACTGGCTAGTCATGCTTATGGTGTGCAGGCTGACATTGTAGGCGCAGCTCAGGCAAGTCTGGGTAGTGTGCCCAAGTGTGAGTCCAGGAGAGAGAGAGAGCTGCTGCTCCCCTCTGCATTGCGGAAGGTGCGAGAATGTAAGGGTGCTGCACATGAGTCCAGTAGTCAAGGAGAGAGAGAGAGACTTGAGAAGGAATCAGATAATCCCGGCAGTACTGCCCAGTCCCAGCATAAGGTACATAATGTACCTTATTCTGGCAACCAGGGAGAGAGAGAGAGAGAAGGGAGCAGCATCAGTAAGGCTGACAGCCCTGCTGCACCACAGCATAAGGTACAGAGTGTACCTTCTGTCACGTTGGGAAAAGTTCACGTGCCCTCAAACTTGAGGGAAGCCCAGCGCTCACCTCAGTGGGAGTTTTGGCAGCAGGCAATGCAAGAGGAGATGGAGTCTTTAGACACCCATGAGGTTATGCAGTATGTGGAAAGACCCCATGGGCAGAAAGTTATCCCTGTTCATTGGATTTTTTCTACAAAAAACGATGCACATGGGAATGTCACTCGGTTTAAAGCAAGATTGGTTGCCCAGGGTTGCAGACAGATTCCTGGTATAGATGTTGGTGAGGTTTTTGCACCTACCAGCAGCTATGGTGCTAGGAGAGCTGTGCTGGCAGTGGCTGCCACACAAAATCTTGAGATCCACCAAGTGGATATCAAGACAGCTTTTCTCAATGGGGAGTTGGAGGAAGAGGTCTATGTGACCCAACCACCAGGATTTGAGAATGGCAACACGAGAGTTGTGTGCAAGCTCAGGAAGGCACTCTACGGTCTTAAGCAAGCCCCACGGGCTTGGCACAAGACCTTGAGCGACAAGTTGAGCGTGATGGGGTATAGTGTGTGCAAGAGCGACGCTGGGGTATACATCAGGAGGGCCCCTGATGGTAATCTGTCGTTTATTCTTGTTTATGTCGATGATCTTCTCATAGTTGCCAGAGTGGTTGCAGAGATTGAGTGGGGGAAAGAGTTATTGAAGAAGGACTTCACCATCCATGATTTGGGAGAGGTGAATGATTTCCTGGGGTGTCAGGTCCTACGCAATAGAGTTCAGGGCACTATTTCCATGAGTTGCACTCCCAAGATTGATGCTCTTGTGGAGAAGTTTGGCGTTGCTGATGATGGACGTGGGGTTGATACCCCCATGTCCAAGGACTTCGTGGCTAGCAGCAGACCCGAGTCCTCAGATGGTATGTCACATGGGGCTGGTACCCCTCTGCCACCTGGTCATCGATACTGCGAGTTAATTGGATCGTTACTGTACATAGCCAATACGACCCGGCCTGACATTTCTCAGGCTGTTGGAGTGTTGTCAAGGTATAGAATGACACCCACTACCTCACACTGGAATGAGGCCATTCGAGTGCTGAAGTACTTGAGAGATACCAGAGAGTTAGCTCTTACTCTGGGTGGAAAGGGCCCTGAGCTAGAAGGCTATGTTGATGCCGACTATGCTGGGGACCTGGACCACAGGTATTCCACCACTGGCTATGTTCTATCAGTCTATGGTAGTGCCGTGGTTTGGGGAAGCAAGAAGCAGAGCTCAGTTGCTACCTCAACTGTGCAAGCTGAGTTTATGGCAGCTGGCCATATTGTGAAGGAAGCCAACTGGCTAAGGGGCTTCTTGGAAGAGATAGGGGCTGCACCTTGGAGGGTCAAAATTTTCTGTGACAACCAAGGATGCATTTCTAATTTACGGAACCCCCTGTATTCCAAATTCACAAAGCACGTTGCAGTAAGCTTCCACTACGCTAGGGAAGCTATGGCACTTGGGCAGGTAGATATCCTCTATGTGGAATCTGCACGCAATGTGGCTGACATTATGACCAAGCCACTTGCCAAGCCCGTGTTTGTTGGTCATCGTGATTCACTAGGTTTGAGAAGATACACTTAAAGCATGCAGGCAAGGGGAAGTGTTGAGTTCTGAACATTATTATTGAATGCCTTGTGCTTTAAGTGATCTTCATGTGTGCACTATTAGGATATGGGTCCATTGAGAACATAAGGTACCTTGAGACACGGCAGATTCTGGACGTTTTCGAACATAAGGTACAATCCTATCTAGATCACACGTTTGTCGGATGAACTCTTAAGGCTGCCCCACCGGAGTGAATACCAACTGGTTGTGAAAGATGCTGGGCATCACCAGATGCTAGTCTTGTCCGACAGTTGTGTGTGGCACTCAGCAGACAGTCGTACGGACTGTAGCTGGAGTAACTTCGTCTATTGACGACCTGTCTGCTTTGTACAGGTACGGTGCGGCAGTGTGTGTTGTATCATTGTTGCTATTGTGAGAGTGAACAAGCTTAGTGTACCCTGTAGTCACTCAAACAGATAAGGGACAGTGACTTCAGGGAGTATAGGCATGTACTTGAACGTAGCCGTCTAGAGCCTTATCTAGTGATTGCTTGATCGGTGCTTGTGTACAAGATAATGATGTAACGGAACTGGTTGTGAAAGATGCTGGGCATCACCAGATGCTAGTCTTGTCCGACAGTTGTGTGTGGCACTCAGCAGACAGTCGTACGGACTGTAGCTGGAGTAACTTCGTCTATTGACGACCTGTCTGCTTTGTACAGGGAAAGCCGATTGCCCATAACCTTTCACAAAATGACACTCATAGTGATTCATAGGGGCCATGGTACAATTTCGGCCTGTTTTCTGCCAGTTTTCTAGTAAGGTATACTCATTCCGGATCCCATCGATCGTGAGACTTTAAGTCCTGCGGTCCTTAGTGTTTGATTCGAAACTTGTATCGGTTGTCAGTTAAAGTTCCGAGTCACTTAGATTCGAGACTATCATCGACAGAGATTCGTACTGTTCATCGACGACCATGTCGAATCATAAGGTACATTGAAATTCCAGTGCATAGTACTGATGGCATGCAAACTTGATCGTGCCCCTACGCTTTCAAGATCTGGAGTTGCAAACCTGTCAGGAGGCTAATAAACATGTAGTCTCCTTGGGTAGTATAAATAAGGAGTGCTCTTAGAGGCCAGTCAGTTCTGAGTTCCCTTATCAGACTCCTACGCCGTTTGCTTGGTCGTGTTTCGTCCACTTCTGCAAGCTTTTGTTTGAGCACAGTTCACTTACTCTAAAGGGTGTGAGTTACAGGGAGTAACATTTAACTTCAAATTCTACAAAGTTTATAATGATGATGCCATTTGTGCTAAATGGTATCAGCGAATCAAGTCGTTTTTGGTATTATCGTCTCCCGGCGCACGGGATCTGTCTACGTGAAGAAGCCTTGCGGCTGTCTACGTTTCTTTACAACACCCTTAAAAGATACAAGAGCACCTAAGCCTGCACAGGGTCTACGCAGGCCACTGTGCTAGGTAGAAGGACTCTTGTAGTCTTCTGGTGGGTTACTCTGGTTGGACTTCTCGATTGCCCAAGCCCTTGTGGCTAAAGCAGTGGGAGAGAAGTTGGTTATTGGTTGTGGCAGCTTTCCTTTGGGAAGGCTGGGGTGGTCGCTGGAAGAGTTCTAGTTGATAGAGCTATTGCTGTCTACGTTACCTTTATGCAATGAGTGGGACGTATACTGTGCCACCCTATGCTACTGTTGAAGATTCCTATAATGTACCAATTGTGATTGAGGATGATCCCTCAACCACTTATAACAATGAGAGTTTCGAACAATCCTACTCTACACAAAGAGATTCAAGGGGCATTAGCACCAGTGCAGGCAGCGGAACAGAGGACAGCGATGCAGAAGGGCGCCATGCAGGGAAGGTAAGTGAGGATTTTCTATACGGGGGTTATCACCACTCTGAATCTCTTCCTACTGATCCTGCTGGTCAACCCTTAGCTGAGCTGGTTCCTGCTGTGAGCGCAAGCACCTTACCTCCTGGTGGTATGCACCCCAACTTACCTTTGGATCCCAGCAGCAATAGGAGGGCTGTCAGGATTAATCCTGTACCTGTCTCAAGTGCTCCAAGGGTCATTCGCAGACCTCCACAGTCTGCTGTTTCAGGGTCAAGGACACTGTCTAGTGGCCCCTTGCAAGTTCCAATTTCGCAACATCCTACTGTCACGATTCAACCAGCTAGTGTTCCTGTTATTGCTAGTGGTGCAAACATTCCAGCAGCAACGTTAGCTAGTTCACAGACTACTACTGTGTACGTTCCACTAGCTACAGGGGGCATGATCCCTATTACACTACCTGCCTCAACACTGAGCCAGATTTCTAATCCTTCTTTGGTTCAGCCAGCTAGTGTGCAGGTACCATCCACGTATGGAGTGTCAACGTCAGCCTCTGCAATCCCAGCTGGAGGCCCTCCTGGTGGTGGCTACCCATACAGTGCAGGCAGTGGCCCTCCTGGTGGTGGGCCACCATACAGTGGGGGTCCCCCTGGAGGAGCAAGCTCGACCTGGCATCCTCCACCAAACACACGCAACTACCCGCAATACCCTGTCTATCCGGGCTCTGGTGGGAATGTTCCTGGTGGCTTTGGTGGGGGTGGTCCTGGTGATCCTGGAGGACCAGGCGGTCCTGGTGGTCTAGGAGCTCCTGGTGGACCAGGTGGTGGTGGTTGGTGTGGTGGCAAAGGAAGAGAGAGAGAGAGACGAGACACCAGTCAGGTTAGAGCATTCAGCGGAATCCGTTATAAGCCAGTCAGCACCGGGACTTCCTTCGACGCCAAGACGCGTGCCACTTTCCAGAACCTTCATTTCAGGACCCGGCAGCTTCCTGCCCAAAATCCTACACATTTCAGGACCTGGCAGCTTCCTGCCGTTACAACTTCCCCCTCCCCTACATGGGAGCGTCCTCGCTCACATCAGAGCAGTCATCACGAGCAAGACTCTGTAAGGTAAGAGTTCTTCAAGCAGTGTACATGCCGTCTACACTCGAGCAACAATATTTTTTTCCACATATAGCTTAGGCGACAAATTTGTTGAGCCTCCAATGGTGAGGTACGCCAGGGTACGTCAGCGAGCTTTGTTCATCATCCTTCATTGCTTGAAATTGTCATGGCGGGCTTCAAAGTGGATCGATGATCTACACTTAACATCATGCGCGCGCGATACAGCTCACCGTACTGAACTTCCCACTTGTATAACAACGGGGTGACACGCGGGGAGCAACTAAGCCCTTCTCCCTCCCCCCGGCGGGCAGCAATGCTGTACCCGCAACAAACAAGTGAAGGAAAAGATCGCCTCTCCGTGTCTAATTCCGCCTCTTCTTAGGCGCAGTATTCTTAGTTGCTGAGGCATGCTCATTAGTTCGCTTCTTAGTACCGTTGCCTGCAGCCGCGACACCTTTCGTGCGCTTCCTTATTCCCACCTTCTCATTGAGAGCGCGACCAGCCCAGTACTCCTGGACAACCTCTTGGGCATGTTCTATTAATCCTGCTTCTGGTTCCCATGAGTTTCGCTCAGGCCCGTAGCCTTTCCATTTTACCAAGTATTCTTTCTTCGGCGCATGGTGCGCAGCCTTCTTCTCTCGATGCATCAAAATACACTCCACCTCGTATTCCCAATCACCATCAATCCAATCTGGCGGAGGTGAGGGAGCCACATTGACACCCTTATGATATGGCTTCAACAGCGACACATGAAACACATTGTGAATGGTGTATTCATCAGGCAACTCCAGCCTATATGCAACAGCGCCAATCCTAGCCAAAATCTTGAATGGCCCAATGAAACGAAGCAAAAACTTCTTGGTGCCAGGATGCTTCCAACGAATATTCTTTGTGGACAAGAGTACTTCTTGCCCAACTTCATACTCAACATGTCTGCGCCCCTGGTTAGCATAAGTGCGCTGCCTATCTTGTGCCTCAATTAGGTTGCGCTTCGCTAACGCGGGATCATCATGCAACTTTATAGCAAATCTTTTAGCCGACGGAAAAGTGGTCCCAGAAATCACTGCAAACGGCTCAATAGGATCCTCCCCATACACCAACCGGAATGGAGTTGTGCGAACGGATTCTTGATAAGCATTGTTATAAGCGAATTGTGCGGCTGGCACATGCACATCCCAATCATGTTGTGTAGGACTAACATAATGCCGCAACATGTCTTCCACAATGCGATTCACACGCTCAGTTTGGCCATCAGTCTGTGGATGATAAGCCGTTGAAAAGACAGACCTCGTGCCCAAAATTTTAAACAACGCTTTAGTGAAGGCACTCGTGAACACCGTTCCGCGATCAGTCAACACCTCTTTAGGCATACCGTGCAGCTTAAACACACGATCCACAAACACATCAGCAAGACCTTCAGCAGACAGCTGATCAGTTGTTGGGATGAAATGCGCATATTTAGACAGTCTGTCCACAACCACAAGGATAGCATCATTCCCGTTCACCGTTTTGGGTAAGTCAGTAATAAAATCCATGGAAATGCTTTCCCACCTTCGTGAAGGAATTGGTAGAGGCTGCAGCAGACCAGCTGGCAGTGAGGTATCCACCTTGTTGCGCTGGCACGCATCGCAAACGCGAAGAAAATCTTCAACACCTTCCCTCAGCTTCGGCCACCAAAAAAACCGTTGTATTTTCTCCAACATTTTAGTCCGGCCCACATGGCCTGCCTGTGGCACTTCATGGTTTTCTTTGAGAATGGCTTCTTTGAGCTCTTTATCTTTACCATCTGCCATTTCGGGAACATACATTGCTTTTCCACGGAACCAGTAACCATCTTTAGCGACCAACTTCGCTCTTTGTCTTTTACGCCCATCCCTTAGAAGATGATCCTTCTCATACGCGGTCCGTATGCGGTGCAACCAGTCTTCCCCCTCGGGGCACCACATGGTGAACCCATCCGGGCACGCATCGCCCGAGTCACTCGCTGCTCCAGGGACCACCCCACCTAATGGCGGGGCCGTACCGCCTCCAGTGGAACGCGCCCCCTTGCGCGTAGGTACAGCACACCTAATACGATGACCTATGCCGCACCCCCCCATCGCGGCCCTATGCTGAACAGAGCCCCTAGGAGTGTGCACCAAAGAACTAACGACGAACGCTGGATTCCTACTCAAAGGGTCCGCAACATTAGTACGACCGGGCTCATACTTCCACTCTATAGAGTACATCTGGAGCAACTCCGACCACCTGGCTTGCCGAGGGCTCAAAACCGATTGGGACGGCAAAAACGTGTTTGCTGCATGATCAGTGACCACTTCAAAGGGTTTCCCAAGGAGATAACATCGCCAATCAGTCAATGCCATACACACTGCAGCCAACTCTTGCTCGGTGACATGATAATTTGTTATAATAGTAAAAGAACATGAGTGACTTTCCCTCAGAAGAGTAATAGTGGCCTGTTTTTTGAGGGATCACAGAGAACAATTAGTAGGTTGAGTAATGAATGGCAGAACTCTAGAGTTCTGCCATAATTGATCTAGACTAATTCCACTTAGATTAGAGAGAATGAGGTAATTCTACGCGGTCTTGCAAGAAGGATATATGCAGTCGGCATGAAGGGCTAGGCACTTGTTTGGGACTGAAAGAGCACTCCGGGTGCTTATCTCTGATCAGTTGCCTCAAGTGTCTATTCACAGTCGGACTCTGCTTGCTTCTCGACACACAGCAAGAGATCCGACCGAGCTAAACACCCTTCGTGCCGGGACATACAGGTAAAGTGTAGTAATATGATATGACACTCATGAACGGTTGATTAGGAAGAGGTCTAGATAAGAGTATTAGAAGATTGCTAATGCTTGACTCATCGAACAACGGTAATGCGAACTATCTGACGATATGTAGAATAGGTAGTTTGAATTCCTGAGTAGTGAGAGAAGGCAAGAAGAGCAATGTAATGACTTGTTTGGGACTGAAAGAGCACTCCGGGTGCTTATCTCTGATCAGTTGCCTCAAGTGTCTATTCACAGTCGGACTCTGCTTGCTTCTCGACACACAGCAAGAGATCCGACCGAGCTAAACACCCTTCGTGCCGGGACATACAGGAAACGCCGAGCTCAGAATTGTTCAGGTTATGGGCCCACCAACTCTATGCTGAGCTCTTGAAATGTGGAATCCGAGCACAAGGAGCTACGATGGGACGAACAAGACAGAGCGGCCGTATGGCGACAGGCTCCATGAGACATGTGAGACCACAACCACCACCACCACCACCTACTTATGACAGTTTGAGGAGAGCGGGTGGAGAGACAGGACCGAGAACACCTGAAGAACGAGCATTTATTGTAAAGGATTTTGTCAGTCGCGCATACGGACAGGGCAGACTCGACCCGCCACAGTGGTTCAAACAAAGATTCCCAGTCTACCCTGCCTACAAAGTTACAGCCTGGGAGTGTTCCTTTATCAACGGTGACCCAGGCTTTGTCACGCGGGCACTATTCGAAAGGCACCTGCAGCAGATCGGAGACCCAAACAAGGAGGAATTCTGGGCAGAAAAGGCGGCCTACACCGCAGTGGAGACGGCTCTTGCTTCGTTTGACGAAGACTTCCTTATCTCCTTATTGGGAAGCATAAAGGGGTACAGCCCTGAGGAGTGGTGCACAGAACCAGAAAGCGAGGACGAAGACGGAGACTCAAAGATCTCCGAACCACACGACGGATAACCAGAGCTCAGCAGTATGGCTAAGAAGGGCGCCAGCACCAGTGAAGAACCGCAGTCAGCAGAGGAAGAGTCTACTTCATCCCCCACGCGAAGTCCGTGCACGCCCAGCACGTCAAGGGGTGAGGGAGATATCCTTCCCAAGGTCATAGCCACCCAAGTAAAGGTACACATCAAGCTACTGAGACAGGGTCAGAACTTCGTGGTGTGGGATCATGCATTCACTGCTGCAAATAGTGCTAAAGGCTCCCTACCTGCCATTCAATCGGCTATGCCTGGGACCATCCACAATGCTGCAGCTATGCTGTTAATCTATGAATCAGTTCCGGAAGAATGGTTGGGGGAATTGTCAGCCAAGCCATCAGCATATGATGCATATGTTTTCATCTGCAGAAAGTTTGTGGGGGGGTATAACACTCAAGCCAATGCAGACTGGCTGAAGGAGATGGCCAAAGGCATGAAGCGCGGTGAAACAATATCCCAATATGTCTCCAGAATGATCAATCTCAAGGGCTGCCTGAAGCGCAATGGACATGACCTTCTGGATGGTCATGTGGCCACTCAGATAGTGCAGGGATTGCCAGCTGCGGCCAATCCTCCCGGACTTCTTCCCACTGCAGTTGCCCACCCACTGGATCAGCTGGCAGACCTCATCACCACTACAGCTAAAGCTTCTGGTTACAACGATGATGGAGACCAGCCAGCTGTGGTCATGCTGGCCCAACCACCTGCACCTGCTGCAGTTCCAGTTCCAGCTGCCTGTGCAGTGCCACAGCCTAAGCCGCCAGCTGACTCAGAAGTAAAATCAGAGGTACGGGGGACTTGCAGCTATTGCCACAAAAAGGGGCACTTCTGGAGAGACTGCCGCAAGAGACAGAGAGATGCAGAGACCCAGAGGAACGTGGTGGCAGCAGTACAGCAGCTGGCTGGCATGTGGCCTCCAGGACAATTCCCTGGAGTCCCTCAGCCTCCTCCCTCGGTACAGCATGCTTTCCCTGGAGCTGGAGCTTTCCCACTGCTGCACCCACCTCCTGGTCCTCCTTCACCTCCCCCTGAAGGTATGCCATACGTGGTGTCCTATAATGTGCTGGATGCTGCTCACAACAAACAGTCCAAACAGTCCTGGTTAGTGGATAGTGGAGCCTCAGTCCATTTGGTTAACAGTCTAGACCTGCTGCATGCCCCTACCATACATGCCAACCCTATCCCTCTCCATCTAGCCACATCAGATGCCACAGGAGGAATTATTGCAACTGGATCAGTGTGTCTCATTTCCCCTCAGCACGTTCCACTGTGGCTTCACCATGTTCAGTGTGTTCCCTCTGCCACAACTAATATCCTGTCAGTATCTGCTGCGCTTCGTGATGGAGCATGCTTCGTCACAGACAGAGTGGGAGCATTTACAGCTGTGTCTGGTCCAAATGGGTGGAAAATGTCTGTTCACTCAGAGAATGGCCACAACTGTCTGCCAGTGACTGCAAATAAGTCTCCCTGTCCAGTAACAGCTGCTTTGAAGAAGAGACAGGTCAGAAGCCAGAAGCATGACTGTGCCAAACGTTTTTTGTGGCACAGTCGAATGGGACACCCAGGAGAACCATGGATGCATCGCCTGTCCACCGAGCAACTGGTCACTAACCTGGACACTCACCTTTCCCCTTGTGAAAATTGCCCCAAATATTGTGAAGCTTGCATTGAGGGGAAGCATGCTCGTCCTCCCTTTGGTGAAAGCTCTAGACCCGCAGTGAACCCCCTTGACAGAATTCATATTGACACTGTGGGCCCCATTTCACCAGCAGCAATCTCTGGGGAACGCTTTTGGGTGACTGTAGCTGATGAGGCATCTGGATGGAAAGCTGTCCTACCAGTGAAGTCAAAGGATGTCATTGCCTCAGTTGTCCGGGACCTAATTCTATTTTGGCAGACAGAAAGAGGGACCACTGTCAAGTGCATTCGGTGTGACAGAGGCACAGAATTTATTAATTCCAGATTCAAGGAGTTCTGTGCGTCTCAGGGCACTAAGCTGGAGATGTCTGCACCCTATACTCCTCAGCAGAACGGGATTGCAGAGCGAGCCAACAGGACCTTGAAGGAGCGAACCAGAACCCTCCTCAACTTTGCAGGTGCCAGTCCAGTCATGTGGAAAGAGGCCCTAGAAACAGCCTGCATCCTCCTGAACATGGGACCCAGTACAGGCAGGCCTCTCACTCCCTGTGAATTGTTCATGGGATACAAACCAGACGTATCACTTCTTCGTACTTGGGGATGCCTGGCATTTGTGCATGTGCCTGATCAACAGAGGGGGGTATTTGCACCAAAGGCTGTGCCTGGCATGTTCACTGGTTATTCCCCAGTGTCCAAGGCATATCGTATTTATTTGGGAGGGGGAGTCTGGAGAGAGAGCAGAGATGTCCAATTTGTGGAACACATCCGAGGAGCTTCTCGGGTGGGAATGTCCATTCTCCCTGACCAGCCACAGCAGTTCTCATATCCTGAAGGTTTGCCAGCCCAACAGTACCCCAGCTACCCGGCAGCTCCTTCACCTCAGTGCAGCACTCGGAGTTAGGCTATCAGCGCTCCCTGCCCCAGCAGCAGACCTGACAGCACCCTCCCAGGACCCCCTGATCAGGCTGCAACCGAGCCTGCAAGTCAGGGGAAGCCTTCCCAAGAGAAGGGCACTCCAGAAAATGCTCCTGGACCAAGTGAGGAACCACTTCGGCTGGATCTGGACCAGTCCGGAGTACTGGAAACACTTCAGCAACTTGCGCGAGGAAGCTCTGATAGTGGGCAGCATCAACGGACCCTAGAGCGAGCACAGCAGTCACTCCGGAATACTCCTCCTGCAACTGCAATTCCACCTCTGGATGGACTGTCTCGGGCTCAACGCTATGAGCAACGAGCTGCTGCTCGAGAAATCCTGCTGGCACAGGATAGGGGAGAGAGTTGTGAGAGAGAGGGGCTGACTGAAGGTGACATTAAGTCACAGGGACCAGGGGAAGTGCAGGATTTGGGTCAGGTGCTAGAGAGACCTGTTTCAATTGTGAGTGATGAGAGGGGGAAAGTCTCTGAACAGACTGAAGATGGTCCGAGTGAGCTGAGATGCATGGGTGGGACCTGTTCAGTGCCTGAGGAAAATGTTAGAGACGTGAGTTCTATCTGTGATGCCCAAGGACAATGTGGTGCCAGCCACACCAGTGTGGGCTATGCTTGTGAGCGTGCTGCTGGGCCTGCGCCCCAGCGCTCATGTTTGGTGGGGAGCAGACAGAGAGAGAGAGAGACATGGGCACAACACCAAGACAGACCAAGTGCCCAAGCTGTACAGAGGGGTTCAATTGCCTGTGAGAGCACTGACGAGACTTAACAGCGTCAGTCATGTAAGAGTGTGAATGAGGAGGTGAATCGGAAGCTTGGACAGTGTGTGAATTTGCCTGATTACAAGATCTTTCCGAGAGGTACCTGTGTCTGGGAGGATGATGTGAGGGTGCGAAGCAGTAAGCTCGAAAGGGCAAACTGTGAGTCTCAGAGAGAGAGAGAGCAGCGAGGAAAATCAGAATCCTCACAAACTGCACCTGTGTGCAGTGCGGCGACATTCAGCGAAAGAGTAGTGGGTGAAAGAGAGAGTGAGAGTAAGCCAGCTCAGGGGAAGCACACAGGGGTGCGGTTTGGGAAAATTAGTGTGCCTTCCAGCTTGAAGGAGGCACAGAAGTCCCCACAGTGGGAATATTGGAAGGCTGCTATGCAAGAGGAGCAGAATTCTCTAGATGCCCACGAGGTCATGGAGTATGTCCTTAGACCTCGTGGCCATAAAGTAATTCCAGTTCATTGGATTTTTTCAGTGAAAATGGATGCCCATGGCAATGTGCTGAGGTTCAAGGCTAGGCTGGTGGCTCAAGGATGCAGGCAAATTCCTGGAGTAGATGTCATGGAGGTCTTTGCACCAACTAGCAGTTATGGATCTAGGAGAGCTTTACTGTCAGTTGCTGCACAAGAGGGTCTTGAAATTCAGCAGGTGGATGTCAAGACTGCTTTCCTAAATGGAGAATTAGAGGAGGAGGTTTATGTCACACAACCTCCTGGGTTTGAAAATGGGGATGGTAACACAGTGTGTCGCTTGAAGAAGGCATTGTATGGCCTGAAGCAAGCACCAAGGGCATGGCATAAGACCCTTAATGAGAAGCTGCACACAATGGGCTATGAAGTGTGCAAGAGTGATGCCGGTGTCTATGTGAAGTGTTCAGTAGATGGAGGAAAGTCATTTGTGTTGATTTATGTTGATGATCTGCTGATAGTTTCCAAAGGCATGGGAGAGATTGAGAGAGTGAAGGGTTTGCTCAAGCAAGAGTTCACCATTCATGATTTGGGAGAGGTAAAAGATTTTCTGGGCTGCCAAGTGATGAGAGATAGGGATAAAGGGCTAATTTCTTTGAGCTGCATCCCTAAGATTGATGCACTGGTTGAGAAATTTGGGCTGGATCAGGAGTCTGTGGGGCCTGACACCCCTATGACTAAAGATTTTGTAGCCACACAGAGGCCTATGTCCAAGGACAACAGTGACAGCATTGGTGCTGGGAGCCCTCTGCCACCAGGACACAGGTACTGTGAACTGGTTGGGTCACTGTTGCACATTGCAAATACCACTAGGCCTGATATTTCACAGGCTGTGGGAGTGCTTTCCAGGTACAGGATTACCCCTACTACTGCTCACTGGAATGAAGCCATCAGAGTGCTGAAATATCTTAAGGCAACCAGAGATCTCGTTTTGGTCCTTGGAGGGAAGGACACAGAGCTAGAGGGTTTTGTTGATGCAGATTATGGTGGGGACCAAGATCATCGGTTTTCCACTACAGGGTATGTCATCCGAGTGTTTGGTGGAGCTGTAGTTTGGGGGAGCAAGAAGCAGTCTGCAGTTGCCACATCCACTGTGGAAGCTGAGTTCATGGCGGCAAGTGCAGCTGTCAAAGAGGCCAATTGGATGAAGGGATTCCTTGAGGAAATTGGGATTTCCCCATGGATTGTCAAGATTCACTGTGATAATCAGGGATGCATCAATCATATCAGAAATCCAGTGTTCTCTAAGCACACTAAGCATATTGCTATCAGCTTCCACTTTGCGCGGGAGGCTATTGCACTAGGTCAAGTTGATGTGAAATACGTTCCTTCTGCGAGGAATGTGGCGGATATATTCACAAAGCCTTTAACAAGGCAGGTATTTCAGGGGCATCGTGAGGCTCTGGGACTGGCCAAGTTTTTGTGAGGAAAAGTCAAGGGGAAGTGTTATAATAGTAAAAGAACATGAGTGACTTTCCCTCAGAAGAGTAATAATGGCCTGTTTTTTGAGGGATCACAGAGAACAATTAGTAGGTTGAGTAATGAATGGCAGAACTCTAGAGTTCTGCCATAATTGATCTAGACTAATTCCACTTAGATTAGAGAGAATGAGGTAATTCTACGCGGTCTTGCAAGAAGGATATATGCAGTCGGCATGAAGGGCTAGGCACTTGTTTGGGACTGAAAGAGCACTCCGGGTGCTTATCTCTGATCAGTTGCCTCAAGTGTCTATTCACAGTCGGACTCTGCTTGCTTCTCGACACACAGCAAGAGATCCGACCGAGCTAAACACCCTTCGTGCCGGGACATACAGGTAAAGTGTAGTAATATGATATGACACTCATGAACGGTTGATTAGGAAGAGGTCTAGATAAGAGTATTAGAAGATTGCTAATGCTTGACTCATCGAACAACGGTAATGCGAACTATCTGACGATATGTAGAATAGGTAGTTTGAATTCTTGAGTAGTGAGAGAAGGCAAGAAGCAATGTAATGACTTGTTTGGGATTGAAAGAGCACTCCGGGTGCTTATCTCTGATCAGTTGCCTCAAGTGTCTATTCACAGTCGGACTCTGCTTGCTTCTCGACACACAGCAAGTGAAATATTCTGGGCTTGGCGTATCCTGCATGGTGGCGGCACGGAGGGTGTTAGACGATGTCCTCCTACTTGTGCGTTGTTAAGTAGGCACGGACATATACAAGTCAAGGACTGGTTAGCAACTGATTGATAGACACCCGGAGTGCCACTATAGTTCCAACCAAGTGTTACAATATCTCTCATCTCTCCTAACAAGGTGACGCAGTTCAAACACGCCTAACCTGCTCTCACCCAGGTCGTGTTCATTACTTTGTCCGATGAGCTAAACTCAACTCTATATGTCTAACATGTTCTAACAATGTTCATCTGAGTGCTAAATCCAGGAATACAATAAGGATTAAGTCACCTGCATGGTGGCGGCACGGAGGGTGTTAGACGATGTCCTCCTACTTGTGCGTTGTTAAGTAGGCACGGACATATACAAGTCAAGGACTGGTTAGCAACTGATTGATAGACACCCGGAGTGCCACTATAGTTCCAACCAAGTGCCTTCCCTATCCGTGCTTGCCCCATATGCCTCCTTTCTACAAACGTGTCTGTAACTTGCGTTATGATAGTCTTCGTTCAAATGCATGTATTGCCTGGCAGAACTCAGGGTTCTGCCTCTCTTTCCTAATTGGTATTGTCTTCATACGGAGACTTGCCATTATTACTCCTCTGAGGGAAAGGCATAAAATTAATTAACACAACACTTCCCCTTGCCTTTACCTCACAGAAACTTGGCCAGTCCCAGTGAGTTACGATGTCCCAGAAACACTTGTCTAACTAGTGGTTTGGTAAAAATGTCAGCCACATTTCTAGCAGATTGAATGTACTTGAATTCAACCTGCCCCTTTGCAATAGCTTCACGTGCGAAATGACAGCTAATTGCAATATGCTTTGTGTGTTTGGAGTACACCGGATTCCTCAGGTGGTTTATACACCCTTGGTTGTCACAATGAATCTTCACTATCCACGGTAACACTCCAATTTCCTCCAGGAAACCTCTCAGCCAATTTGCTTCCTTCACAACAGCACTTGCTGCCATGAATTCAGCCTCCACTGTTGAAGTGGCAACAGCAGATTGCTTTTTACTTCCCCACACTACTGCTCCTCCAAACACAGTGAGGACAAAGCCAGTGGTAGAGAAGCGATGATCCTGATCACCTCCATAGTCGGCATCCACATAGCCTTCTAGCTCTATCTCCCCCCCTCCGAGAGTTAGAACCAAATCTCGGGTTCCTTTCAGATACTTCAACACACGGATGGCTTCATTCCAATGTGCTGTGGTGGGAGATATGCGATAACGAGACAATACACCTACTGCCTGAGCTATATCGGGACGTGTGGTGTTGGCTATATACAGAAGAGACCCTACTAACTCACAGTAACGGTGACCTGGAGGTAGTGGACTGCCAGCACCAATGCTGTCGCTCCCATCTCTCGGTGCAGGCCTTTGGGACATTACGAAATCTTTTGTCATGGGAGTATCAGGTCCCACTGACTCAAGATCCAAGCCAAATTTCTCTACAAGTGCATCGATTTTAGGGATGCAACTCAGGGTGATCAGCCCTTTATCTCTATCTCTCATCACTTGACATCCCAAGAAATCCTTCACTTCCCCAAGATCATGGATGGTGAATTCTTTCTTGAGAAGTCCCTTCACTCTCTCGATTTCTGACATGCCCTTGGAAACTATCAGAAGATCATCAACATAGATCAGCACATAGGACTTTCCTCCATCAGTAGAGCATCTCACATACACTCCCGCATCACTCTTGCACACCTCATACCCCATGACTTCAAGTTTGTCATTCAGGGTTTTGTGCCAGGCACGTGGAGCCTGCTTCAGGCCATACAACGCCTTTCTCAATCGGCACACAATATTCTTATCACCATTCTCAAAGCCAGGAGGTTGCGTTACATATACTTCCTCCTCGAGCTCACCATTCAGAAAGGCGGTCTTAACGTCCACCTGATGAATTTCACAGCCCTCTCTTGCAGCAACAGCAAGCAAAGCTCTTCTAGCTCCATAGCTACTAGTAGGAGCAAAGACCTCCATCACATCCACTCCAGGGATTTGTCTGCATCCCTGTGCCACTAATCTGGCCTTGAATCTCACAACATTGCCATGTGCATCCATTTTCACTGAAAATATCCAGTGAACTGGAATAACCTTATGTCCACGAGGTCTCGGAACATACTCCATGACCTCATGAGTATCTAGAGAATTTTGCTCTTCCTGCATAGCTGCCTTCCAGTATTCCCACTGGGGAGACATCTGTGCTTCTCTCAAATTAGAGGGAACGTGAATTTTCCCAAATCTGACACCTGTGTGCTTTTCCTCTGAATTGCCTGATTTTCTCTCACTTTGTCCAGAACCCACTACTCTTCCACTGACACTCGCTGAGTTACACATCACAGGCTCTCCAGTAGAAGTAGAATGCTCTCTCATAGCACGCTCTCGCTTGGACTCACACTTGGCTTTGCACAAGTTACTCTGCTCATCCCTCACATCATCCTCCCATGCACAGGTACCTCTCGGACAGTCTTTGTAATTTGGAATCCCTTCACATTGTCCAGACTTCCGATTCACCTCCTCAGACACACTCTGACATGCCTGCAAGAGTTCAGACTCTTCAGGTCTCTCACAAGCAACATCGGGATATGGCAGAGTGTCTGCATACTTCCCCTGATTTATGTGATCCACATGCCTCTCAGACCGACTGCATGTCACTGTTGGGAGTGACCTCACATCTCTGACATCACTCTCCCAGGCACAGGTACCTCTCAGTGAGCACTTGTAATTTGGTCTGTCTCCACAATGTCTGTGCTCCTGATTCACCTCCTCCTCTCGTCCCTTACATGGAGTCAAGGATGCAGATCCTGTCTCCCGCTCACAATCATGTTTGGCTGGTGCAGAGAAAGCATATGATGCTTCCTCTGACCGGTGGCTGCCACCACAGTCCCGTCCAGGAGTGCTCTGACTGGACGGGTTGCCAGAAGAACTCTGCATGGTCACATCTCTTACATTTCTCTCAGTCACTGAACAAGACCCACCCATACTGCTCAGCTCCCCGGGACCATTTGCAGCTTTGCATGTAGCTGCCCCCCTCACTGCACTCACATGCAATTCATGCCCCTCATGTGAATCACCCTCTAGCTGCACTTCCCCTGGTCCCTGTGACAGAGAGTCACATTCAGTCAACCCCTCTCGCTCTCTGCTCTCTCCCTTCTCCTGTGGCAGCAGGAGGTCTTTGGCGGCAGTGCGTTGTTCGTGTCGTTGAGCCCGGGTCAGGCCATCCAATTGGTGGTTGCGGCAATCAGACCTAGTTGGTCTGAGGACCTCCTGGGCTCGCTCCATCTGCGGTCGAAGGTGGGAGTCCTGTCTCACTCCTCTGGCTAAGTCCTGTACTGCCTCCAGGGTTTGATCCATCTCCACTGGGTCACACAGTCTTCTGGATTCAGGCTCGGGCTCAGCCTCACTGGGGGGTCCTGTGACAGGCTGTGTGGGGAGGTTGCTGGAGGCTGGCAGGTACTCAGGCTCACTGTGTGGGTCATCAAGATCTGTCTCAAGGCTGATGTTGGTTGTGCCAGGGGAGGTGCCGGGAAAGACTGGGGGAGTGTCACTTGCAGAGGGCTCAGGACACAGAAACTCTGTAGACTGTGTTGAGGAAACGCTCATGCCAACCCGAGAGGCTCCCCTGAGGTGCTCCACGAAAACCACATCTCTGCTCTCCTTCCAGATACCCCCTCCCACATAGATCCGATAGGCTTTGGAGGAGGCTGAGTAACCAGTAAGCATCCCTGGCACAGTTTTAGGGGAAAACACAGAGCGCTGGACATCAGGAATGTGCACAAAGGCCAAGCAACCCCAGGTACGCAGTGGGGTTACATTTGGTTTGTAGCCAAAAAATAATTCTGATGGCGTGCGGTCCCTCCCGGTACTGGGACCCATGTTCAGTAGGGTGCATGCAGTTTCCAGGGCCTCCTTCCACAACGTTGGACTGGCAGCTGCAAAAGCCAGAAGAGTCCTGGTACGTTCCTTGAGGGTGCGATTGGCTCTTTCAGCCGCTCCATTCTGTTGCGGGGTGTAAGGAGCTGAGGTCTCCAATTTAGTCCCCTGGGATGCACAAAATTCTTTGAACGTGGCATTCAGAAATTCAGTTCCACGGTCACACCGGACACACTTCACTTTGGTTTTCTTCTGGGTCTGCCAGTATAGAATGAGGTCCCTCACAGCAGCACTGATGGCATCTTTGGACTTCACAGGCAGGACCGCCTTTAACTGAGATGACTCATCCAAAGCAGTCACCCAGTAACGTTCACCAGTTACTGCAGCAGGAAAAATGGGGCCCACAGTGTCAATATGTACTCTGTCAAGTGGTTCAACAGCTGGTCTACTGCTTATTCCAAATGGAGGCCGAGACGTCTTTCCCTCAATACATGCTTCACAGTAGACTGGACAATTGGAGCAGGGACATAGGGATGTATCAAGTCCCGAGACCAGGTCCTCATTGGTTAGGCGCTGCATCCATGTTTCACCTGGATGTCCCATTCTGCTATGCCAGAGGTATCGTCTGGCACAGTTGTGTGAGTTTTGGGTGGGGGTTTTGGACTTCACAGCAGCTGAAATTCTTCTGTGGTTAACACTGGGACTCAGAGCTACAACTTGATGAATATAAAATAGCCCTTTCTCTGCACTGATCCGAGACCTCCAGCTGTTTGGACCACAGACTTCAGTGAACGCTCCAACATCATCTGTGCGAAAGACTGCCCCATCCCGCAATGCTGCAGATACTGACAGTATGTTTGAGGTTGCAGAAGGAACACACTGAACATGATGTATCCACAGGGGAACTCCCACTCGACTGAGGATGCAGACAGAGCCTGATGCTACAATTCCTCCAGTGGCATCTGAAGTGGCCAGATGTAATGGGATGGGTTTGGCATGCACAGTTGGATTATGTAGTAGGGTCACATCATTCACCAGATGTACAGATGCTCCACTGTCCACCAGCCAGGATTGCAGAGACGAATTTCTGACAGGAGTCTTCAGGATGCTGAGAGTGGGTGGCGCCTAAATCGGAGCTCACTAGACTGTGCCTTCGTGCCGGGACATACAGGAAACGCCGAGCTCAGAATTGTTCATAATTTCTCTCAGCATCAGAAAATTTCCGGCTCATATAGGCACATGGGCGTCCATTTTGCTCAAGCACAGCACCAACACCATTCTTTGAGGCATCACACACGACCCGAAACTTAGGCGCATCCGGGGAGAGATCAGGGATTGCCAACCCTGGGGCATTTGTGATGGCCCACTTCAACCCATCAAAGGCTTTTTGACATGCATCAGTCCACAGCCAAGGGACACCTTTTCGCAATAAGTGATTCAACGGGGCAGCAAGTTGACTATACCCCTGCACAAATTTCCGCGAAAAATTGCAGAGGCCCAAAAACTGTCGTACCTCAGTGGCCGTCGTCGGTACGACCCACTTCATCACTGCTGCGGCTTTATCCGGATCAATCTTGATTCCATGCTTCCCCACAATAAAGCCAAGATAGCGTAGTTCAGGCTGACAAAAAGAACACTTCTTTAGCTTCACAAACAATTTCTCTTCACGTAGGCGCTCGAACACTTTTTGCAAATGCTCTTTATGCTCTTCCTCGGTTTTAGAGAAGATCAAAACATCATCAAGGTACACTACCACAAAGCCTTCAGCCACAAAGTCATGGAATACGCGATTCATCATACGTTGAAAAGTAGCGGGGGCATTTGTCAAACCGAAGGGTAGAACTTTGAACTCATAATGGCCAAAAGGAACACGGAAAGCAGTTTTGGGAACATCTTCCTCTTGCAAGCGAATTTGATGATAACCAGAGAGTAAATCAAGACTTGTAAAGCACACAGCACCTTGCAGTTTATCAAGCAACTCATCAATCCGCGGGAGAGGATAACGATCAGGGACAGTAATGCGGTTTAACGCACAATAGTCGATAACCATACGCAACGTGTCATCCTTTTTCTTCACAAACAGAACAGGGCTGCTAAACGGACTGCAACTTGGTTGAATCAATCCCTGCTCAAGAAGTTCAGCAACCTGTCTCTGTGCTTCTTGCAACTCAGGCAAAGCTAAACGGTAACCAGGTCGGGATGGAGGAACATGTTCACTATACAATGGGATAGTGTGGAACAGATGTCTGTCAGGAGGTAGGCCTTCTAATTTCTCAGAAAAGACATCACTGAACTCAGCACGAAGATGTTGACAAATGGGGTGATTCAATCCACTTTTATCAGAAGGGACATCGGCCTTGTTTGTAGGCCCAAAAGCAGGTTCGAACTCTTTAACATCATGATCATAATCGCTATGCCCTTCGTTACGCGCTTCGTTGCCCTCTTGCCTATCAACATGTTCATGCCCTTGCTCATCCGAGCGTGTCTCGTTATCATGCCCTTCATTCTTGCTTACCATGCCCACAAACACTGGACAGCCTTGCTTCATACAGCGCGCCAAATGCCTCGCAGAGATGACAGGGGACTTCTTTCTAGCGCTCCTAGCAGTAGCAGAAATGGACTTAACAATCACGCCTCGCCCTCTGTTCCAAAATGTACACGTATCTTCCGCTACATCAATCTTGGCCTTATAGCGCTTAAGGAAATCCATGCCCAACAAGACATCACAGTCACCAGCCAATTTTGGTAGCACATAGTAAGTATGCACACAAGGCAAAGACTTGAAAACTGTTCGCAACTGCACTTGTTGCACCACTTTCGCAATGTCACCCGTGGCCACTTCCACTTCCAATTCATCCACCTGTTGCGGGGTTATGTTCACTCGCTTCAGAAATTCTGCCGAGATGAATGAGAGTTCTCCCCCGGTATCAACTGCACAATCAGCGGTTGCCCCTGCAACCATACCGCGCAAGACCATTTGCGCTTCGGGGTGTTCTTTTCTCACCATTGATATACTGTGCCTCTTCTTGTCATACCACACTTCAAAAGACCACGGGGCCACAATTCTCTCTTCCCCATGCGCACTTTTCAAAGCTACACTTTCGTTGCGCCTCCCCTCCATAATTCTCTCTTTACTTTTTAAAAGGGGAACAACACTTACTGCCTTAGCAACTCGTTTGGGCAAAACAAAATAAGCGCCAATCTGACGGGCATTCTTCTTCAGGGCATTATACTCGGAGAGCACTTCATGGGCTTTTTCGGGCTTAAGCACGAACGCATACACATGACCATCTTGCAGGTTCACTTGGGGGGTATCTTCACAAACAAGGATATCAATACCAGGTCCCCATTCCAAACAAACATGAGCAGCCACAAGTTTTGAGAAAGATAAGTCTTCATACCAGCCAAAGCGTCCACGCCCACGAGATGATCCACGCCCACTCGGTGCATTGCCGCGACCAGAATTTGGGGGACCGGCGTGATGTGCTGGGGCTTGGGGTACCTGCGCAGATCCTTGCGAGAACCCGGGAGTCATAGGGCACTCGGACTGTTTGTGGCCAGGGAGGCCACACCCATAACAAGTGAGCGGCATGGACTGGGATGGAAATGACCCATGATGAAAACCGGGAACATGGCGATGATGCGAGCGATCACCGCGATCAAAACCGCGACCACGAGCACGAAACCCACGAGCCTTAAACACACCGCGCGGACGACCAAACCCACGATCGAAACGACCAAACCCACGATAAGCATGGTGATTCGAAGGAAACATATCGGAACCGCGCGAACGAAACCCTTCAGCGACAGTATCATCGAGCCCATGAGCGATCTGGTAGAGCTCCATATACGAATCAAAAGCACGGCCAGTTTTGTGGTTAATTCGACACTGAGAATGCAACGATGCACGCAACCCATTCAGAAAATTCGTAACCTTCTCATTCTCCGTGACCTCCCCACCAGGCATCGAATTCAGGTCGGCAAGAGCGGAGTTAAACTCCAAGGCATACTCCTGAACAGACTTCGAACCTTGACGAACCCCCTGCCAGTGGCGGCGGGCCTCCGTCACCCCTACATTCTTGTCATAAAAATCAAACAGGAATTGCTGAAAATCTTCGAAAGTAGGGGAAGGATGGGTTACGACATACGAGGACCAGTGACCCTGAATGCTTGTGGAGAGAAATGAGACGCCAACGCGAAGCTTTTGCTGGTCATCGTTGATTCCCTGTGCCTCAACATAATTCTTAACAATAGCAACCCAGTGCCTAGTGTTATTTCCCGTGAACACCGGCGGCTTGCCTAACGCATTAGACGGAAGCTTGTGCGACACCGCAGGATCACGAGCAACCTCCGTCATAAAAACCTTTCGCGCATAACTTGTAGCCCAGACAGGACGAAAAGCAGCAAGAGCACCTATTTTTAGAAATTTAACAGTAGCGACATAAAACTGGGCAATCGAACTAATGATCAGATCCGTATGATCGCGGACATCGTAGTTATCGCGCGCCACCTCGACCTTACACTTCGCCATCAGTTCATCAAAATCCTTCTTACGAAACCTTGGGTAGTCACTATCAAGCGTGAGATCCAGTGCATCAAGCTCGGCAACATCGCTGGCCGCCCCCAACTTCTCACAATACGACGTAACCAACGTGGTGAAAGTAGCTGCCGACATTATACCCAACAGGTAGATTAGCAAAACCTTGCCCTACTCGCCGATACCACCTTGTGGTGGCAAAGGAAGAGAGAGAGAGACGAGACACCAGTCAGGTTAGAGCATTCAGCGGAATCCGTTACAAGCCGGTCAGCACCGGGACTTCCTTCGACGCCAAGACGCGTGCCACTTTCCAGAACCTTCATTTCAGGACCCGGCAGCTTCCTGCCCAAAATCCTACACATTTCAGGACCTGGCAGCTTCCTGCCGTTACAGTTGGGGTGGTCCTCCTTTCAGTCAGGGGCCACCACAAAGTGCTGGGCAAGGTCAATTTCCAAATGCTGGTATCCCCAGTCTGCCCACCATAAATCCAACCACGGGTCCTTCTTTCTCTTCTCATCAGAAATTAACTCCTAAGATTGAGTTAGTTAAGTTAAATGATTCCAATTGGTTGACATGGACAAAGCAAGTGTATGCCATGCTGTGGGAAATGAATGTCAACTACTGTGTTCATGATGATTATCAGGGAGCTTATGATGATTTCAAGGCTCAAACCATTATCACTCAAGCATGTACTGAGCAATATTCTGTTCAGATTACTGACTTGTTAAGCTCTTACCAAATGTGGAACAAGCTGCTGCAGGTGTTTAACGCTAGAGTAGCAGCCATGCTGATGAGCCTCCACAGAGAGCAAAGGTTGTTTAACATGAAGCCAGGTGAAAAACCATCTGACTATGTTTTAAGATGCAGAAAGATTGCAAATAACCTCAAATCACTAGGAGAGCAGTGTTCTGAGGTGTGCCAGTGCTCCATGATCATAGAAGGCCTCACTGAGGAGTATGAGGTAGATAGGCGGTTACAGCTGTCTGTGTGCAATAATCTTCCAAATGTACACCAACTTCAGCATGTTTTAGAGTTAACGTATATGGACCTTCAAGCAAAGAAGCCATATAATCCTCCAAACACCCCAAACCCCAAACCCTATAGGAATCCAGGTGGGGGTGGTCAGCCTGCAGGCAGGCAGGGTGGTTCAGGTGGGGCTGGTTCAAGTGCTCACCAGGCAGAAGTGCCTCAAAATACTAACCGTGAAATTTCTGGGGCAGGATAACCTGCGTTTCAACAGCATGGAAGGCCTGTACTAACACCCCGTGACATAAGTCTCCGGGTTTTAGCGGTACCCATCGACTTGAAGGCCTCTAACTTGTCCCTGTCCGTACGCAATGAAATTATGAAATGTGACCTCTGATAGGTAGTTCCGGTGATTAGTTACCTGATGTCACAGTTTGTGTCCGGCCCATGATTGATTTGAGGTACAGATTCGCCGCTGCCGTACAGCCTGTAATCAGCAACGTGGCAACCGAAACACGGACCCCTGTGTGTAGGTGTACCTAACTCCCTGCACAGAGCTTTAAAAATCATAAAACTTGATGCGTTGGATGTGAATATTCATACACATGAGTTGGGGTTGGTTTGGGAAAAATCGATGATGGTTTCTGGGAGCTAGAGCGTTTTCCCAAGATTGAAGAATCCGGCGTGAGTTTTTGCCGGATTCAATCACTTTTTTTGCACGCTCCATTGTGCATAGGTGAGAAATAAACTTTTAAAAAAATGACTGGAGGACATTGAATACTCCTTCCCACTGGGCTGGAAGGCTGGGGTCGGAACCCCCTCGCGGAGTGTGAGGAAAATGCAAAGGTGCGAGCCAGGGCAATACCTTGATAGTGCTGTTTTTCAAAGAGCCACTTTTTGGGGGTTCATAGTCTTCGAAGTGCTGTACCTTTAAAAAGATATTATTGACCGTGATTTTTCGTCAGTAGCTTTCTATGCTCACGCACAGCTTGCATGCCAAACTTGGGGCATGCACGCTGTGTATTCTGCTCAAAAACATCAGCAAATTGTAAAGTACCAAACCCGGAGACTTATGTCACGGGGTGTAATATGTCAATACTGGAATCCAGGGCACACCAAGACAACGTGCCCTAAGCTTGCAGCTCAGGAGAGGAGAGCACAAACCAATTGTGTTAAGAGGGATACAGTAATCTCTCAACCCTCCCTACCAGCTTGGCTTATTGTGGTGGCAAAGGAAGAGAGAGAGAGAGACACGAGACACCAGTCAGGTTAGAGCATTCAGCGGAATCTGTTACAAGCCGGTCAGCACCAGGACTTCCTTCGACGCCAGGACGCTTGCCACTTTCCAGAGCTTTCATTTCAGGACCCGGCAGCTTCCTGCCCGAAATCCTGGCATTGGACCTGGCAGCTTCCTGCCGTTACACTTATAGACTCAGGTTCAACTGATCACATTTCCCCTTCAAGTGATAACATGACAGACTATGTCAAATTTGATGTGCCACAAAGGCTAATTGTGGCAAATGGCATGTCAGAGGAAATTATGGGTGAAGGCACCATGCAAGTGTTCCTCGAGTCTGGCAGTTCCTTGTTCTTGCATAATGTCAAGCATGTTCCCTCTATCAAGAAATACCTCCTATCTGTGGGCAAGGCATATTTAGATGGTATCAATGTCAACATCATGGGTATTGATTGTTATCTCACAGATTCCAATGGGTACCACTTAGGCAATGCTGAGCATGCTTTCCCTTATCAGGGGCTGGTGGACTTAGCTCTACCCGACAAACATGTCTCCTTCCATCCTGAGACTAAGTTTGTAGAGGCATGCAATGTTCAGATGATTCACAGGGATGCAGACCTGTGGCACCAGAGGCTGGGACACTTGTCTCCAGCATATATGGTAAGAATGATGAAGGGAAAAATGGTAAAAGGGATAAAACTCCCCTCTTCTGATTTCTCAAATTCAATAGGAAACAAAGGTGTCTGCAGTGCTTGTCTGCATGGGAAGCAAACCGTGCAACCTTCCAAACCCACAGGCAATGCTTGCACCAGTAAGTTAGAAGTTGTGCATATGGACCTTATGGGTCCAATTTCACCAGAAACGTATGATGATGAAAAATATGCACTTAATGTCTTAGATGAATTTTCTGAGATGTCAGCAACTATCCTACTCAAGTCAAAGGCAGATGCATCAAGAGAGGCAGTAAATTTATTGACTGAGTGGAAGACCCAGCACGAGTGCAAGGTAAAGTTTATCAGGACCGACAATGGTACTAAGTTTTCTAGGTTAGAAAAACTCTGCAGGAAGAATGGTGCAGTCCATCAAAAGACTGCACCATATGCCCATCAACAAAATGGGAAAATTGAGAGGTTGAACATGACTCTGCAGGAGAAAGCAAGAGCCATGCTGACTGCCTCGAGCCTACCTCCAGAATATTGGGGTGACTCTCTCCTAACTGCAAATTATATCAGGAATTTGTCTGCAATTGCAAATCATGACAAAACCCCTTTTGAGATGTGGTTTGGCACTGTTCCTGATGTCAGTCATTACGTGTTTTTGGGAGCAAGTGTCATGTCATGATAGAAAAGTCAAAAAGGGATGGTAAATTTGGTCTTGTCAGTATGGAGGGCATTTTCTTGGGCTATGATGGGCACGGCAAGAACTATCGTGTTCTCATAGATTCCACAGTTACAGTGTGTGCAAGACAATTTGTGAAGTTTGAGGAGACTTTGTCTGATGATGATGAAATGCCTGATCTCCTTGATGTAGTGAATGATGAAGAGGATTCTCCTGAAGATTCTGAAACTACAGTCAATGGAGAAGATGTGCATGGAATTTCTGAAGACTTGTCCCGTGTCTCTTTGGCCCCTTTGGGCACTGATCCAAGTGTCATAAGGTTTGATGAATTAAACCTTGAGAGGGCTAAATTCATTGGTCAAAATAATGCTAACCTTGGGGAAAATCAGGGCACTGCAGATCCTGAACCTCATGGCTTGGACCCGCGTCCCGTTCAGGACGTTCCACAAGTGGTCATCCAGAAAGGTATAGTTAATGAGGCTCCTGAATCCCAACTTGAGCCTGTTGAGTTTGATTTTCAAGGTGCAGGCATCTCACACACACCTGCAGGTCTCTTTGGGGGCAGATATCCTGATGGAGTTACGAATACTGTGCTGCAAAATGAGACAAATCAAGCTGAAATATTCTGTGGTTATGTTCAAGTTCAGAAAGACACTCTGATTGTAGAGCCTGCAACATATATTGAAGCCATAAATTCGCCTGAGAGTGATAAGTGGGTTAGTGCAATGCAAGATGAGATGAATTCACTCAAGGCATTAGGCACCTGGTCATATGTGGTGGTTGATGACAAGACAAAGAAAAAGGCTCTGCCAGTGAAATGGGTTTACAAAGTCAAGCTTTCTGAAATTGGTGAAATTGAGAGGTTTAAAGCCAGGCTGGTTGCCAAAGGTTTTAAACAAATTTATGGTGTTGATTACACTGAGGTTTATGCACCTGTCTCTAAGCATTCAACCTTGAGATATGTGCTTTCTAGAGCAGTTGAGAGAAATATGCAGGTCCGTCAGATGGATGTGAGTACTGCATTTTTACATGGCGACTGTAATATTCTTGCAAAGGATGGCCGTGCACCGACGAAAGTGCTAGTATGGTCCGAACACCATACCATATACTGTGCGAGCCTACGAGGCTACACCCAGTACCAATGTACCGCCCGGCACGTGCGGGGACGAGCCCCGGCACCGTCTGCCTACCGGCGCGCTACATTCTCCCCCTCCTAGGTGACCAAGCTCCTGCGAGGTCCTAAGAGGAGATGTCTAGAGAGTCGCTTTTATGCCTTATGTGAGAAGACACCCTAGAGAATCGCTTCAACGCCTCGTGGAACTTGTAGCGCAACCATCAGCCAAAGGCCGTCATCATATGGTCACTCCCCTATGGGGTACACAGCTCTCACCTCCCAACGTAAGCCTCATCTCTCTTTCTCTTCTCACTATCCAGCGTAAGCTTCCTCTCTCCCTCTCTCCTCCCCCCAAAGACACGTTGCCCACCACGAGGCCCACGTGGTGAACGGGTCTATGGACCAATGCCAGGCAAGGAGCAGAGGCAACTGGGCCAGGCAGACAAAAGAAGTGTCTAATGTGCCGCAACACAAAAGAACAAATCCTTCATTATGCAATGATGGAAGCAAAACCAGCATGCAAAGCTCAATCCACATTTATGGCATTTTCCAACGGCCCCATAAATGCAGTACTAAGCAAACCGAGCACTAAAAGAGACTGTGAAAATAGAAAGTATTTTCAGCTCCATGCTTCTCGGCGCCAATCAACAAAGCAAGACCTCGTCATATCCGTGTAAGATCGGCATCCGGAAAAGTTGACACTTTACCACCGAAACCCCAACGATATGCTCGAAACACCAAAGTTTCATTAAGGCAATGCAAGTTGAAAAACAATTGCAAAGGATTAGCAACCCAAAGCAAACCAAACGAGGGGAAGCGCACACTCACCATCGTGAAGTGCCACCTTCCTCCCCCACCGTCCCCACGGAAACGGCGGAGCCAAACGCCATTAGAAAGATTACAGAAAAATCCGAACTTTCTTGCTTGGATCCACACACCAAGCTTGGCGTCGACCTTCGTAGGCCAGAACCATCCCCGTCATCGGATCTTATATGGGTGCGAAGAATAGATTCTCCCAACCAAAGTCCATGAACTAGATACCAAGGTGTTGTTGATCCTTCGATCTAGTGGGAAACAACCCAAATAGAACGACAGGCAGCAACGAAGACACACTTAAGCATCTACACCATCCGTAAGACACACTTAAGCGTCAAGCAGGATCAACAACCAACATCGCAAGTCCACCGACTTGGATATGGGCCACCAAAATGTAATATTCTTGCAAAGGATGGCCGTGCACCGACGAAAGTGCTAGTATGGTCCGAACACCATACCATATACTGTGCGAGCCTACGAGGCTACACCCAGTACCAATGTACCGCCCGGCACGTGCGGGGACGAGCCCCGGCACCGTCTGCCTACCGGCGCGCTACAGCGACCTTGAAGAGAAGGTCTTCATTCATCAGCCAGAAGGGTTCCATATTGTGAAAGATGCTGGGCATCACCAGATGCTAGTCTTGTCCGACAGTTGTGTGTGGCACTCAGCAGACAGTCGTACGGACTGTAGCTGGAGTAACTTCGTCTATTGACGACCTGTCTGCTTTGTACAGGTACGGTGCGGCAGTGTGTGTTGTATCATTGTTGCTATTGTGAGAGTGAACAAGCTTAGTGTACCCTGTAGTCACTCAAACAGATAAGGGACAGTGACTTCAGGGAGTATAGGCATGTACTTGAACGTAGCCGTCTAGAGCCTTATCTAGTGATTGCTTGATCGGTGCTTGTGTACAAGATAATGATGTAACGGAACTGGTTGTGAAAGATGCTGGGCATCACCAGATGCTAGTCTTGTCCGACAGTTGTGTGTGGCACTCAGCAGACAGTCGTACGGACTGTAGCTGGAGTAACTTCGTCTATTGACGACCTGTCTGCTTTGTACAGGGAAAGCCGATTGCCCATAACCTTTCACAGGTTATGGGCCCACGCCCTTCCAGCTGAGCCAAGTAAAAGCAGGAGTGAAGGTCGTCTACGGATGGGTCAGACGTAAGCGTCAACAAAGGAGCTCGAGCATGGCGCAGCGGCGCAAGGGAACTCGAGTGTACCAGGACCATTATCTTACTCACAGTTTACCTTTCTGGGAAATTCATAATTGAAGTTTTAGCTGTGCTTTATCATTCATAGACGTTGTCTAGAAGCACTGAGTGAGTCGGGCCGGACTCCGGCGCAAACTTCTGAGGGGAACATATCTGCTACTACTGTGCAAGACTGGCTGGTAAATTTCCATGACATGGAGGGAATTGTAGGGTATTGCTGCATTCCAGAAGTTTATGAGTAAGTTTGGCTGGTGAAGTGACAATAGTATGACAAAAAGGGGCAAAGAAAAGGAAAGTAGCAGTGAAACAGCAATGTCTCAACCTGGAGAAGTCAATGGGGCCACTCCATGGCAGTCTATGACCGGGACACAATCAGCCACTGCAGAACCAAAGGTGGAGATTGACAAGGCAGCCTACATCCCCAATACCTCTAATCCAAAGATGACTGTCATGCTTGATGATGGAGGGCGCAATTTTGAATTTTGGTATGAAAATTTGGAGGCGTGCGCAAACACCAAGGGGGTCAGAGCGGCTTTGGAGAGGCCAATGCCAGGGTCGGTGGAGAACTCAGCCATCAAGCAGTGGCTGATCCAGTCAGTTCCAGTCATCTGGCATTCTCAGATCTCATGCCACAAAGCAGCGTTCGACTTCATCGCGTGGGTGAAGAACAGTCACACTGGAGGGAGCAACCAAGACATCAACCTTGAGTGGTACAAGGAAATGGAGCAGGGCATCAAGACAGGGGAGACACTCAAGGTCTACCTCTACAGAATGATGGATCTGGCTACAAGTCTCAGAAACAACGCGTTCATCCTCTTGGACCACAATGTTGGGGAGCTGATGGTGAAGGGCCTCCCTCCTGTGCTGAGGCTCGAGTCCCTGGAGGTTATGGCAACCGACAAGCCGCCATTGGAGCTGATTCAAAGAATCCTGCGCGCCGCAGCCAGCCGTGGGTACAAGGACCCACCTGCAGAGGGAACACCTCAGGCCATGGCAGCTGCAGCAGTGGCTGGTCCCTCTGGGGGGGTAGCTGGAGCGTCATCAAGCGCTGGAGCTGCACCAGGAGTGGGAGCAGTACCGGGAGTTGGAGCAGCACTACCAGCAAACGAACAGCCTCCCGCTGGCCCCTCTGCAACTACTTTTGGTGGCAGGGGGCGTGGACCTGGCAGGGCAAGAAGGCCCAGAGAGGAGCTTACATGCCACTTCTGCAAGGCAAAGGGCCACTTCATGACTGACTGCGGACCGCTCAGGCAGCTGCAGGCTCTGCATCAAAACATGCAAGCGGCAAGCGTTGGGCCTGCAGCTTACTGGGGCCAGGGAGGCCCACAGTCGTCTCCTCAAGCCTGGTGGGACCATGGATCTGGCCGGGGTGGCCCGCCTTCATCCGCTTCCAGCCCTGGACCTCCTTCAGCATATAACTATCCAACAAGTCAACACACGTTTCCGGGGTGGCATTTACCACCTCCACCCCCTCCTTCTGGTGAGGCGATGTTTATCTCTCTCAATGTGCTTGCCCCAACTTCGCATGGAGCTAGCAGCACATCTTGGTTAATAGATAGTGGTGCCTCTGTGCATATAGTCAATGATCTCTCATTGCTCCATAATCCAGTTATGCATAGACAGCCTCTTCCTCTGCACTTGGCAACCTCAGACGCCAAGGGAGGAATCATTGCATCTGGGTCTGTATGCCTTGTGAATGCAAGGCACGAAGTATTCTGGCTGCACAATGTGCAGTGTGTTCCTTCTGCGCATACCAACCTCATTTCAGTCACTGGTGCAATTCAGGATGGAGCATCTTTCCTGACTGACACTGCAGGTGGTTACACAGCCATGAAGGGACCTGAAGGGTGGTGTGGAGATATCACCCGCGCACGAGGTCTGTTTTTTTTGGAGTTTGTTAGTCCTGTCAGAGGGCAGCAAGTTGGCTGCAGACATATTGATCACATGGCTGAGGCATCTCATCTTAGGAAAGGACACGTGTGTAGCGAGAGATCTCTGTGGCATGCTAGGTTAGGTCATCCTGGTGCCAGCAGCATGCAGAGGTTCTCCAAGGAAGATCTGGTTACAGGAATCAATATCTCCCTTGCTCCCTGCTCTGAGTGCCCCAAGCACTGTGAATCGTGTATACAAGGGAAACACTCCAGACCTCCTTTCCCTGTATCTTCCAGGCCTGCACATCACCCACTCGATAGAGTCCATGTGGATACTGTGGGTCCCATATCACCTCCTGCCATCACAGGTGAACGATATTGGGTCACTGTAGTGGATGAAAGTTCACACCAAGTTGCCTCCCTGCCTGTGAAGTCAAAGGATTGCATCCCAAAGGCTGTGATAGACCTGCTCCGTTTTTGGCAGACCCAACGAGGCACGGTTGTGAAGTGTGTGAGGACTGACAGGGGTTCAGAGTTCCTGAACCAGCAATTCAAAGAGTTTTGTGCTCAGCAGGGCACTAAGATGGAGTCCTCAGCGCCCTACACGCCTCAGCAGAATGGGGTGGCAGAGAGGATGAATAGGACCCTGAAGGAGCGAACAAGGACTCTGTTGGTCCATGCTGCAGCAGACCCCTCCCTTTGGAAGGAGGCGCTTGAGACAGCTACCCTCCTCTACAATGTGGGTCCTACTTCAGGCAGGTCCCTGACCCCCATGGAATTATTCTTTGGTGTCAAACCTGATGTGTCTGTGCTGCGCACGTTTGGCTGTGTAGCCCATGTGCACATTCCCAGTGGCCAAAGGTCTGTTTTTGGGCCCAAGACCATCCCTGGGATGTTTACTGGTTATTGTCCCCAGTCTAAAGCGTATCGTGTGTACGTGGGGAATGGAGTGTGGAAGGAGAGTAGGGACGTCAGCTTTATTGAGCACTTGAGGGGGGCTGAGAGAGTGGGTCTATCAAAGGTCCAGCCTGGGTCTGTCTATGATTCTAGGATATCACCCCCCCTTGGCAGTGAGAATCTGGCAACGCCTCAAGCAATTCCCTCTGCTGCTCCACCCACGTTCTGGGATGAGGAGGATGACCATGGAGTGGAGACGCTTTCCACTGGGGCTCCTGGGACCTCTGGACTCTGTGCTGGGGATCAGTCTGGAGACGGGACTACAGCAGCACATGACCAAGGAAACCCCACCAGCCTGGATTCTACTGTTGGGACCCCAGAACCATCTCAGCACTCGTGGTCGGTGCTTGAGCATATGCAGAATCTGGCCAGGGGGGGTGTAGAAACTCAATCCCAGGTAGAAAAAATGCAGAAGGTACAAGAGGGGTTGCGAATGCAGGGGAAGTCACAAATTCCCCTTCCTCCAGGGACCACCCTTACAAGGGAGCAGCGTTATGTACAGCGCGTGGCTAGGAGAGAGCATTCTGACATCCCATTGCATGCCCCTGACCCAGGTCAGGCAATTGTGAGTGAGCCAAACATGGTTGGTCTCCCTGATATGCAGGGGCAGGTTGAGACAGTCGAGGCTATGTTCGGTGCAGATGTAAGAGATGAGAGCAGTGGGTTAGACATGCCAGCAGTAGGGGAAGCTGGTGCCCAATCCCAGTCACTGGCTAGTCATGCTTATGGTGTGCAGGCTGACATTGTAGGCGCAGCTCAGGCAAGTCTGGGTAGTGTGCCCAAGTGTGAGTCCAGGAGAGAGAGAGAGCTGCTGCTCCCCTCTGCATTGCGGAAGGTGCGAGAATGTAAGGGTGCTGCACATGAGTCCAGTAGTCAAGGAGAGAGAGAGAGACTTGAGAAGGAATCAGATAATCCCGGCAGTACTGCCCAGTCCCAGCATAAGGTACATAATGTACCTTATTCTGGCAACCAGGGAGAGAGAGAGAGAGAAGGGAACAGCATCAGTAAGGCTGACAGCCCTGCTGCACCACAGCATAAGGTACAGAGTGTACCTTCTGTCACGTTGGGAAAAGTTCACGTGCCCTCAAACTTGAGGGAAGCCCAGCGCTCACCTCAGTGGGAGTTTTGGCAGCAGGCAATGCAAGAGGAGATGGAGTCTTTAGACACCCATGAGGTTATGCAGTATGTGGAAAGACCCCATGGGCAGAAAGTTATCCCTGTTCATTGGATTTTTTCTACAAAAAACGATGCACATGGGAATGTCACTCGGTTTAAAGCAAGATTGGTTGCCCAGGGTTGCAGACAGATTCCTGGTATAGATGTTGGTGAGGTTTTTGCACCTACCAGCAGCTATGGTGCTAGGAGAGCTGTGCTGGCAGTGGCTGCCACACAAAATCTTGAGATCCACCAAGTGGATATCAAGACAGCTTTTCTCAATGGGGAGTTGGAGGAAGAGGTCTATGTGACCCAACCACCAGGATTTGAGAATGGCAACACGAGAGTTGTGTGCAAGCTCAGGAAGGCACTCTACGGTCTTAAGCAAGCCCCACGGGCTTGGCACAAGACCTTGAGCGACAAGTTGAGCGTGATGGGGTATAGTGTGTGCAAGAGCGACGCTGGGGTATACATCAGGAGGGCCCCTGATGGTAATCTGTCGTTTATTCTTGTTTATGTCGATGATCTTCTCATAGTTGCCAGAGTGGTTGCAGAGATTGAGTGGGGGAAAGAGTTATTGAAGAAGGACTTCACCATCCATGATTTGGGAGAGGTGAATGATTTCCTGGGGTGTCAGGTCCTACGCAATAGAGTTCAGGGCACTATTTCCATGAGTTGCACTCCCAAGATTGATGCTCTTGTGGAGAAGTTTGGCGTTGCTGATGATGGACGTGGGGTTGATACCCCCATGTCCAAGGACTTCGTGGCTAGCAGCAGACCCGAGTCCTCAGATGGTATGTCACATGGGGCTGGTACCCCTCTGCCACCTGGTCATCGATACTGCGAGTTAATTGGATCGTTACTGTACATAGCCAATACGACCCGGCCTGACATTTCTCAGGCTGTTGGAGTGTTGTCAAGGTATAGAATGACACCCACTACCTCACACTGGAATGAGGCCATTCGAGTGCTGAAGTACTTGAGAGATACCAGAGAGTTAGCTCTTACTCTGGGTGGAAAGGGCCCTGAGCTAGAAGGCTATGTTGATGCCGACTATGCTGGGGACCTGGACCACAGGTATTCCACCACTGGCTATGTTCTATCAGTCTATGGTAGTGCCGTGGTTTGGGGAAGCAAGAAGCAGAGCTCAGTTGCTACCTCAACTGTGCAAGCTGAGTTTATGGCAGCTGGCCATATTGTGAAGGAAGCCAACTGGCTAAGGGGCTTCTTGGAAGAGATAGGGGCTGCACCTTGGAGGGTCAAAATTTTCTGTGACAACCAAGGATGCATTTCTAATTTACGGAACCCCCTGTATTCCAAATTCACAAAGCACGTTGCAGTAAGCTTCCACTACGCTAGGGAAGCTATGGCACTTGGGCAGGTAGATATCCTCTATGTGGAATCTGCACGCAATGTGGCTGACATTATGACCAAGCCACTTGCCAAGCCCGTGTTTGTTGGTCATCGTGATTCACTAGGTTTGAGAAGATACACTTAAAGCATGCATGCAAGGGGAAGTGTTGAGTTCTGAACATTATTATTGAATGCCTTGTGCTTTAAGTGATCTTCATGTGTGCACTATTAGGATATGGGTCCATTGAGAACATAAGGTACCTTGAGACACGGCAGTTTCTGGACGTTTTCGAACATAAGGTACAATCCTATCTAGATCACACGTTTGTCGGATGAACTCTTAAGGCTGCCCCACCGGAGTGAATACCAACTGGTTGTGAAAGATGCTGGGCATCACCAGATGCTAGTCTTGTCCGACAGTTGTGTGTGGCACTCAGCAGACAGTCGTACGGACTGTAGCTGGAGTAACTTCGTCTATTGACGACCTGTCTGCTTTGTACAGGTACGGTGCGGCAGTGTGTGTTGTATCATTGTTGCTATTGTGAGAGTGAACAAGCTTAGTGTACCCTGTAGTCACTCAAACAGATAAGGGACAGTGACTTCAGGGAGTATAGGCATGTACTTGAACGTAGCCGTCTAGAGCCTTATCTAGTGATTGCTTGATCGGTGCTTGTGTACAAGATAATGATGTAACGGAACTGGTTGTGAAAGATGCTGGGCATCACCAGATGCTAGTCTTGTCCGACAGTTGTGTGTGGCACTCAGCAGACAGTCGTACGGACTGTAGCTGGAGTAACTTCGTCTATTGACGACCTGTCTGCTTTGTACAGGGAAAGCCGATTGCCCATAACCTTTCACACATATTAGTGGGCCTAACACTGTCTGCAGGTTGCACAAAGCCTTATATGGGCTTAAGCAAGCCCCTAGGGCGTGGTACGTTACAATCAGCAGCTTTCTTAAATCTGCTGGTTTTGTCATTGCAGATGCAGATCTGTTGAGTTGTGAACATACATTATAGAATGCCTTGTGCTTTAGGTGATCTTCAAATGTACATTATTAGGATACGGGTCCACTATCCACATAAGGTACCTCAAGACACGTTCGGATGAGGTCTATTTCGAACATAAGGTACGATCTGATTTAGATTACGCGTTAGCGTGAAAGGACTATTAAAGCTGCGATCACCGCATAGGCGAGCAACTGGTTTGGAAAGATACTGGGCACATAAGGATGCCAGTCTTGTTCATGTAGTTGCATGTGTTTAAAAGAGCAGACAGTCGTCAAGGACTGTAGCTGGAGAGGCACGAACTTACGACCTGTCTGCTTGCTTACAGGTGCGGTGACGCAGGATGTGTATTGGTAATGTGTTCATGTTTGATTGCTTGTTTGTAAGTGAACCATCTTAGTGGACAATCAAGTCTCCCAAACAGCTAAGGGACGGAGTCTTGATTGAGTATAGGAAGGTACTTGCTTTCAGCCGTCAGGAGCTTATCCGTGTGTAGATGCTCATTGACAGATCAACATGTAACGGAACTGGTTTGGAAAGATACTGGGCACATAAGGATGCCAGTCTTGTTCATGCAGTTGCATGTGTCTAAAAGAGCAGACAGTCGTCAAGGACTGTAGCTGGAGAGGCACGAACTTACGACCTGTCTGCTTGCTTACAGGATACGCCACTGCCCATAACCTTTTACAGGTTATGGGCCCACGCCCTTCCAGCTGAGCCAAGGGCAGACAGGAGTGCATGGCATCATCGGATGCATCTGTACTGGGTTTTCCACGGACTCGCCTGACGGCAAGAAGAAGTAAAAAAGGAACAACTGGATATTCACTCAGAAGGCCTACGGACAGAGTCTTCAATATCTTGGGAAGTTTTTTTTTTTTTTTTTTTTTTTTTCCGTGAAGTGACCTGAGATTATCACCCGTCGTCGTTGTCGTGAGACCGTCAGTAGGTCCGGGTGGTCAAGCAATTGAATTGCTGAAGAATATTTTGCATATCTTGCATATTAAGGGTACATGCTAGACCTCGAAAGGGTGGAATACTTGAAAGTGCTGTGGTGCACGCCGGAAGGGTATACTTAAACCAGCTGTGTCAGGCTGAACGCTGTGAGAGCAAGTGAAGTGTATGACCAGACCTTAAACTCGTTCCCAAATCAAGGTTTCTGAAAGTAATCCCAGCAGTACAGAGACTATGGCAACACCAGCAGGAGGCAGCACGGCCTCCTCAGGAGCTGGACAGTCAGGACAGACCACTGGAGGCACTGCAGCCAGCTCGTATGCATACGCGATGAACTCCTCCAATCCCAAGATGTCTACACAGCTGAAGGCTGATCGCACTAATTTCAGTGCCTGGCGTGAAGAGCTGGAGTCTTGCGCAATGCAAAAAGGAGCAATGGGAGCGTTGGAGACAGCTATGCCTAAGACCGCAGAGAACGCAGCAGTAAAACATTTCATTTTGCAGTCTGTCCCGTCCATGTGGCACGACGAAGTCAAACAGCGGGGGAGCGCTTTTGACTTCATTCAGTGGATGGCAGACCGCTGCACTGGAGGGAAGGACAGGGAAATCAACGAGAAGTGGATCAAGGGGCTCAAACAAGGCATGGTAAAGGGAGAGACAGTGCAAGAATGGTGCCACCGAGTCATCAGTATTGCCGCCTCCCTGGAGGCCAATAACCATCAGCTGAGCGACCGCCAGATCTGCAGGTATATGTATAAGGGACTACCTGCAGTCTTGCAGAACGACGCTTGGGCAATTACCTCCGCCAAGTCAGACCCCTACAACATGCTGGAGACGATCCTCACTGCCATTGAGAACTTGGAGTACCAGGATATCCCGCTGGCAGAGTCAGTGCAAGTCACAGCATCAGCTGCAGCAGTTATGGCAGCAGCAGCAGCAGCCGTGCCAGCTCAGGGTGGAATCCCTGGGCCTCCCCAAGGCGCTGGAGCTGCACCGGGCGCTGGAGCAGCACCAGGAGTGGGAGCTGGAGCACCTGCTGATGGTCAGGCCCCCTATGGCCCTTCTGCTCACAACGCTGGAGGCAGGGGGCGAGGGTTTGGACGTGGCAGGAGGCCAAAGGAGGAACTGGCGTGTCGCTTCTGCAACGGGACGGGACATTTCTGGAGGGATTGCCTGGAACTGAAGAGGCTGCAAGCTCTACGTGGCACAATGCAAGCTGCAAGTGCGGGCCCAGCTGCGTGGTGGGGCACTGGAGCTCCTCAGCAACAAGCCAGCTGATGGGATGCTGGCCAGTCCAGAGGAGGCCCTCCCGTGTCAACCTCACATCCTCCTGGATCTGTGTCCACTATCTTCCCCTTCTTCCCAGGCTGGCATCTCCCACCACCACCTCCTCCAGGTGCTGGTGAGCCTATGTTCGTTTCGTTAAATGTGCTTACCCCTACATCTCATGGGGCTTGCAGTACCTCGTGGCTGATAGATAGTGGTGCATCGGTGCACCTTGTAAATGATCTGTCTTTACTACACAACCCAGTCATGCATGCTCAACCCCTCCCTCTTCATTTGGCCACTTCTGATGCCAAAGGAGGGATAGTTGCAACTGGGTCTGTGTGTCTGGTCAATGCCAGACAAGAGGTGTTTTGGCTGCATAATGTGCAGTGTGTGCCCAATGCACACACTAATCTGATTTCTGTCACAGGAGCCATTCAGGATGGAGCATCATTCCTCACTGACAGTGCAGGTGGGTACACGACCATGAAAGGCCCAGCAGGCTGGTCTGGTAAGATAGCCAGAGAGCGAGGGCTGTTTTTTTTAGAATGGGTGTGTCCCGTCAAGAGCCAGCATGATGCGCAGCCACAGTCCAGTCCTCATGTGGCCTCGTATCATGCCAGGAAAGGGCACGTGTGTACAGATCGACTACTGTGGCATGTAAGGTTGGGGCATCCTGGGGTTAAGAGTATGACAAGGTTGGACAACGAAGACCTGGTCACTGGGATCAATGTGTCCCTTGCTCCATGCTCAGAGTGTTCTCCCCAGTGTGAGTCATGTATACAAGGGAAACATTCTCGCCCCCCCTTTCCAGCTTCCTCTAGGCCTGCAGAGAGTGTGTTAGATAGAGTGCATGTGGACACTGTGGGTCCCATTTCACCAGCTGCAATCACGGGAGAGCGTTTTTGGGTTACTGTTGTTGATGAAAAATCCCATCTGATAGCCTCATTGGCAGTGAAGTCGAAAGAAGCCATTCCCAAGGCCCTCATTGAGCTCTTGAAGTACTGGCAGACATTTCATGAGAAAGTGGTGAAGTGTGTGAGATCTGATAGAGGGACAGAATTTCTGAATCAGCAGTTCAAAGAATTTTGTGCTCAGCAGGGCACTAAAATGGAGACCTCAGCTCCATCCACGCCTCAGCAAAATGGACTTGCTGAGCGCATGAATCGGACTCTGAAGGAGCGCACAAGGACCCTGTTGGTGCACGCTGCAGCAGACCCTTCCTTGTGGAAGGAGGCATTGGAGTCTGCCACCCTGCTGTACAACGTGGGCCCCACCACAGGCAGGCCTCTGACCCCTACTGAGATGTTCTATGGGGTAAAGCCTGATGTTGCTTCCTTGCGCACATGGGGCTGTGTGGCACATGTTCACATTCCCCCAGGTCAGCGGTCTGTATTTGGACCAAAGACCATTCCAGGCATGTTCACTGGGTATTGCCCACAGTCCAAGGCCTATAGAGTGTACGTAGGCAATGGTGTATGGAAAGAGAGCAGGGATGTTACATTCCTTGAGCATTTGAGAGGAGGGGAGAGAGTGGGTATGTCTAAGGTGCAACCTGGATCCTCTCAATGGCTCTCAGGAGCGTCCTTGCAGGGCAGGGGAGGCAATTCCAATGTCCCCAGCTCACCAACAGCCATTCCCGTGAATTTTTGGGAAGCAGAGGATGACCCAGTGGTGGAGTGCAAGCCCACTGGATCTCCTGCTACCACTGCCAGCTCTCCAGAGGATCACAGCAGGCTGAGGAGCTCAGTCGGACCTGTGGCTGGAGCCCCCAGCAGCCAAGATGGTTCCCCTGCCACTTCAGAGACCTCACAGCAGTCATGGTCAGTGCTGGGCCATCTTCAAAATTTAGCTCGGGGGGGTGCTGAAGCGCACTCGCAGCTGGACAAACTGCAGAAGATGCAGGAGGGGGTCAGGTTCCAGGGGAAGTCTCAACATAGACTTCCCCCAGGAACCACCCTCACAAGGGATCAGCGTTATGAACAGCGCCAGGCTAGGAGGGACTCAGTAGGGGTCCCCATGCATGACCCTGGCTCAGGCCAGGTACTTGTGAGTGAGCCACCCTCGGTAGGTCTCCCTGATTTGCAGAGGCAGGTTGAGACAGGGGAGGCTATGCTTGGAGAAGATGTTAGCGAGAAGAGTAGTGGGCTAGAAGTGCCAGCAGCAGGGGAAGCACGTAGCCAAGTTGAGCTGGGAACCAGTCATGCTTATGGGGTGCAGCCTGACACAGTAGGCGCAGCTCAGGAAAGTCAGAGTAGTGTACCTAGGTGTGAGTCCAGGAGAGAGAGAGAGCTGCTGCTTCCACCTGCATTGAGAAAGGTGAGAGATTGTAATGGTGGAGCGCATGAGTCTGGCAGTTCAAGAGAGAGAGTTGGGGAGGGCTCTGGCAGTTCTGGCTGTACTGCAGGATCTCAACATAAGGTACAAAATGTACCTTATTCTGGGAACCAGGATCAGAGGAATATAAAAGACAACAGTCCCAGGAGTGCTGACAGTACTGCAGAGTCTCGGCATAAGGTACAAAATGTACCTTATGTCAAGCTGGGAAAGGTTCACGTGCCATCTAACCTGAGGGAAGCCCAATGCTCCCCTCAGTGGGATTTTTGGCAACAAGCAATGAGGGAAGAGATGGATTCCCTTGATACCCATGAGGTTCTAGAGTATGTGGACAGACCACATGGACAAAAAGTTATTCCTGTCCATTGGATATTCTCCACTAAAATTGATGCACATGGGAATGTTACTCGCTTTAAAGCGAGGTTAGTTGCCCAAGGGTGTAGACAGATCCCTGGGATAGATGTTGGGGAGGTATTTGCACCCACCAGCAGCTATGGGGCAAGGAGGGCTGTGCTGGCAGTGGCTGCCACACAGAATCTTGAGATCCACCAAGTGGATATCAAGACGGCTTTTCTCAATGGAGAGTTGGAGGAAGAGGTCTATGTGACCCAACCACCAGGATTTGAGAATGGCAACACGAGGGTTGTGTGCAAGCTCAGGAAGGCACTATACGGTCTAAAACAAGCCCCACGGGCTTGGCACAAGACCTTGACCGACAAGTTGAGCGTGATGGGGTACAGTGTGTGCAAGAGTGATGCGGGTGTATACATCAGGAGGGCCCCTGATGGCAACCTGTCCTTTATTCTTGTTTATGTTGATGATCTTCTCATAGTTGCCAGATTGGTTGCAGAGATTGAGTGGGGGAAAGAGTTGTTGAAGAAGGACTTCACCATCCATGATTTGGGAGAGGTGAATGATTTCCTGGGGTGTCAGGTCCTACGCAATAGAGTTCAGAGCACGATTTCCATGAGTTGCACTCCCAAGATTGATGCTCTTGTGGAAAAGTTTGGGGTTGCTGATGATGGGCGTGTGGTTGATACCCCCATGTCCAAGGACTTCGTGGCTAGCAGCAGACCCGAGTCCTCAGATGGTTTGTCACATGGGGCAGGTACCCCACTGCCACCTGGTCATCGGTACTGTGAGTTGATTGGATCGTTGCTATATATTGCCAATACGACCCGGCCTGACATTTCTCAGGCGGTTGGAGTGTTGTCAAGGTATAGAATGACACCCACTACCTCACACTGGAATGAGGCCATTCGAGTGCTGAAGTACTTGAGAGATACGAGAGAATTAGCTCTTACTCTGGGTGGAAAGGGGCCTGAGCTAGAAGGCTATGTTGATGCCGACTATGCTGGGGACCTGGACCACAGGTATTCCACCACTGGCTATGTTCTATCAGTCTATGGTAGTGCCGTGGTTTGGGGAAGCAAGAAGCAGAGCTCAGTTGCTACCTCAACTGTGCAAGCCGAGTTTATGGCAGCCGGCCATATTGTGAAGGAAGCCAACTGGCTTAGGGGCTTCTTGGAAGAGATTGGAGCTGCACCTTGGAGAGTCAAAATTTTCTGTGACAACCAAGGATGCATTTCCAATTTACGGAACCCCCTTTATTCCAAATTCACAAAGCATGTTGCAGTAAGCTTCCACTATGCTAGGGAAGCTATGGCACTTGGGCAGGTAGATATCCTCTATGTAGAATCTGCTCGAAATGTGGCTGACATTATGACCAAGCCACTTGCTAAGCCCGTGTTTGTTGGTCATCGTGATTCACTAGGTTTGAGAAGGTACACATAAAGCATGCAGGCAAGGGGAAGTGTTGAGTTGTGAACATACATTATAGAATGCCTTGTGCTTTAGGTGATCTTCAAATGTACATTATTAGGATACGGGTCCACTATCCACATAAGGCACCTCAAGACACGTTCGGATGAGGTCTATTTCGAACATAAGGTACAATCTGATTTAGATTACGCGTTAGCGTGAAAGGACTATTAAAGCTGCGATCACCGCATAGTCGAGCAACTGGTTTGGAAAGATACTGGGCACATAAGGATGCCAGTCTTGTTCATGCAGTTGCATGTGTCTAAAAGAGCAGACAGTCGTCAAGGACTGTAGCTGGAGAGGCACGAACTTACGACCTGTCTGCTTGCTTACAGGTGCGGTGACGCAGGATGTGTATTGGTAATGTGTTCATGTTTGATTGCTTGTTTGTAAGTGAACCATCTTAGTGGACAATCAAGTCTCCCAAACAGCTAAGGGACGGAGTCTTGATTGAGTATAGGAAGGTACTTGCTTTCAGCCGTCAGGAGCTTATCCGTGTGTAGATGCTCATTGACAGATCAACATGTAACGGAACTGGTTTGGAAAGATACTGGGCACATAAGGATGCCAGTCTTGTTCATGCAGTTGCATGTGTCTAAAAGAGCAGACAGTCGTCAAGGACTGTAGCTGGAGAGGCACGAACTTACGACCTGTCTGCTTGCTTACAGGATACGCCACTGCCCATAACCTTTTACAAGATCCATCTTTGTTTATATTGCAGAGAGAGAATTTTGAGACTGCCTATTTACTTTTGTATGTAGATGACATTCTCATTACCTCTCAGGATCTCAAATGCATTGATGAAGTGAAGTCTCTCCTTGCTAGCAAGTTTGGAGTGAGGATTTAGGGGAGGCCCGACACTTCTTGGGTATGCAGATTACCTTTGAGAGAGATATAGATGGTAGGCTGAAATCAGTGAAATTGTCAAATGAGAAATTAATCACTGATATTTTGGATAGCTTTGGTATGGCAGGCTGCAACCCCAAGGCTACACCCCTGGATAATTCCTTCAAATTCCTTCAAATTGCAGAAGAATTCAGGGGAACCCTTGCCTAAAGACAACAGGTACAGGGAACTTGTGGGTGGCATTCTTTATTTGGCTAACACAATCAGGCCTGACCTATCATATGCTACTGGTCTTCTCGCACGTTTTGCAAATGCTCCCACAAATTCACATCTTAGTGCTGGCATGCATGTTTTGAAATATCTTGCTGGTACTAAGAATTTGGGGCTTGTGTGGGAAAAAGGTGACAAAGGCTTTGTGGCCTTTGTTGACTCAGATTATGCAGGGGATTTGGATGGCAGAAAGTCCACCTCTAGGTTTGTTTTCATGTCTGGGTCAGCTGCAGTTTCATGGGGTAGCAAGCTACAACCAATTGTTGCTCTGTCTACTGATGAAGCTGAATTTATCTCCATGTGCACTGGAGTTCAGGAAGCACTGTGGTTTGCCAAGTTAATTACTGACTTTGGCGAAAATCCTGGGAGTATTGTAGTGTATACTGACAATACAGGGGCCCTTGCAAATGTGAAGGGGATTCCCATTTCATCCAGGACTAAACACATTGCTGTAAGGTACCACAGGGTCAGAGATGAGGTGGAGAATGGAGCAATTGAGCCAAGATATGTGGCTACCAGTGAGAATATTGCTGATTTCTTCACCAAGGTACTTACTAAGGTCACTTTTGCCAAGCTTAGAGCAATGGCAGGTATCAAATAAAGTTGTGACTTACTTTAAACAATGTTTCTGAGAGATGTTTCTCCCGACACATGAGGGGAGGTGTTAGAAAAATGGACACTAACATGTATACCGTAGGTATTTGAGCAACATGTTGGGTCATTTGATATTAGCATGTTTGTGAGCCACATAGATTCACTGCAAGGCTTTATAAGACTTACAATACTCATAAACAATAAGGTACAGTTGTATTGCACTTGGGTGTATTTGTACTGTAAGGTACTTCAAGGGTAAATGACACTCATAGTGATTTATAGGGGCCATGGTACAATTTCGGCCTGTTTTCTGTCAGTTTTCTAGTAAGGTATACTCATTCCGGATCTCATCGATCGTGACGATTCGTGAGACTCTAAGTCCTGCGATCCTTGGTGTTTGATTCGAGGTTCGTATCGGTGGTGAGTTAAAGTTCCGAGTCACTTAGATTCGAGACTATCATCGACCGAGATTCGTACTGTTCATCGACGACCATGTCGAATCATAGAGGTACATTGAAATTCTAGTGCATAGTACTGAAGGCATGCAAACTTGATCATGCCCGTTTGCTTTCAAGATCTGGAGTTGCAAACCTGTCAGGAGGCTAATAAATGTGTAGTCTCCCTAGTTAGTATAAATAGGAAGTGCTCAAAGGGTCAGTCAGTCTTGAGTTCCCTCATCAAGCTCCTGTCCCGTTTGCTTGGTCGTGTTTCGTCCACTTCTACAAGCTTTTGTTTGGGTACAGTTCACTTACTCTAAATGAGTGTGAGTTACAGGTAATTGCAACATCATTAGATTAGTGGTTATTGTAACAAGTCTTGAGTTCCCTTATCAAGCTCCTGTCCCGTTTGCTTGGTCGTGTTTCGTCCACTTCTACAAGCTTTTGTTTGGGTACAATTCACTTACTCTAAATGAGTGTGAGTTACATTGAGTAACATTCCAATTTCAATTTCTATTCTGTTTTGATGATGCCATTACAGCAAAAATTAGTACAGGCCTTCCCTGCTGTTGAAACGCAGGTTGTCCTGCCCCAGAATTTCCACGGTTAGTATTTTGAGGCACTTCTGCTTGGTGAGCACCTGAACCAGCCCCACCTGAACCACCCTGCCTGCCTGCAGGCTGACCACCCCCACCTTGATTCCTATAGGGATTGGGGTTTGGGGTGTTTGGAGAATTATATGGCTTCTTTGCTTGAAGGTCCATATACGTTAACTCTAGAACATGCTGAAGTTGGTGTACATTTGGAAGATTATTGCACACAGACAGCTGTAACCGCCTATCTACCTCATACTCCTCAGTGAGGCCTTCTATGATCATGGAGCACTGGCACACCTCAGAACACTGCTCTCCTAGTGATTTGAGGTTATTTGCAATCTTTTTGCATCTTAAAACATAGTCAGATGGTTTTTCACCTGGCTTCATGTTAAACAACCTTTGCTCTCCGTGGAGGCTCATCAGCCTGGCTGCTGCTCTAGCGTTAAACACCCGCAGCAGCTTGTTCCACATTTGGTAAGAGCTTAACAAGTCAGTAATCTGAACAGAATATTGCTCAGTACATGCTTGAGTGATAATGGTTTGAGCCTTGAAATCATCATAAGCTCCCTGATAATCATCATGAACACAGTAGTTGACATTCAATTCCCACAGCATGGCATACACTTGCTTTGTCCATGTCAACCAATTGGAATCATTTAACTTAACTAACTCAATCTTAGGAGTTAATTTCTGATGAGAAGAGAAAGAAGGACCCGTGGTTGGATTTATGGTGGGCAGACTGGGGATACCAGCATTTGGAAATTGACCTTGCCCAGCACTTTGTGGTGGCCCCTGACTGAAAGGAGGACCACCCCAACCACCACCACCTGGTCCACCAGGACCTCCGAGACCACCAGGACCGCCTGGTCCTCCAGGATCACCAGGACCACCCCCACCAAAGCCACCAGGAACATTCCCACCAGAGCCCGGATAGACAGGGTATTGCGGGTAGTTGCCTGTGTTTGGTGGAGGATGCCAGGTCGAGCTTGCTCCTCCAGGGGGACCCCCACTGTATGGTGGCCCACCACCAGGAGGGCCACTACCTGCACTGTGTATGGGTAGCCACCACCAGGAGGGCCTCCAGCTGGGATTGCAGAGGCTGACGTTGACACTCCATATGTGGATGGTACCTGCACACTAGTTGGCTGAACCAAAGAAGGATTAGAAATCTGGCTCAGTGTTGAGGCAGGTTGTGTAATAGGGATCATGCCCCCAGTAGCTAGTGGAACGTACACAGTAGTAGTCTGTGAACTAGCTAACGTTGCTGCTGGAATGTTTGCACCACTAGCAATAACAGGAACACTAGCTGGTTGAATCGTGACAGCAGGATGTTGCGAGATTGGAACTTGCAAGGGGCCACTAGACAGTGTCCTTGACCCTGTAACAGCAGACTGTGGAGGTCTGCGAATGACCCTTGGAGCACTTGAAACGGGTACTGAATTAATCCTGACAGCCCTCCTAATGCTGCTGGGATCTAAAGGTAAGTTGGGGTGCATACAGCCAGGAGGTAAGGTGCTTGTGCTCACAGCAGGAACCAGCTCAGCTAAGGGTTGACCAACAGGTTCAGTAGGAAGAGATTCAGAGTGGTGATAACCCCCGTATAGAAAATCCTCACTTACCTCCCCTGCATGGCGCCCTTCTGCATCGATGTCCTCTGTTCCTCTGCCTGCACTGGTGCTAATGCCCCTTGAATCTCTTTGTGTAGAGTAGGATTGTTCGAAGCTCTCATTGTTATAAGTGGTTGAGGGATCATCCTCAATCACAATTGGTACATTATAGGAAAAACAGTATACGTGCCACTCATTGCATAAAGGTAACGTAGACAGCAATAGCTCTATCAAGTAGAACTCTTCCAGCGACCACCCCAGCCTTCCCAAAGGAAAGCTGCCACAACCAGTAACCAACTTCTCTCCCACTGCCTTAGCCACAAGGGCTTGGGCAATCGAGGAGTCCAACCAAAGTAACCCACCAGAAGACTACAAGAGTCCTTCTACCTAGCACAATGGTCTGCGTAGACCCTGTGCAGGCTTAGGTGCTCTTGTATTTTTAAAGAGTGTTGTAAAGAAAACGTAGACAGCCGCGAGGCTTCTTCACGTAGACAGATCCCGTGCGCCGGGAGACGATAATACCATAAGCGACTTTAATCGCCGATACCATTTAGCACAAATGGCATCATCAAAATAGACTTTGTAGAATTTGAAGTTAAATGTTACTCCCTGTAACTCACACTCTTTAGAGTAAGTGAACTGTGCTCAAACAAAAGCTTGCAAAAGTGGACGAAACACGACCAAGCAAACGGCACAGGAGTCTGATAAGGGAACTCAGAACTATTACAATAACAACTAACTAATGGTGTTGCAATTACCTGTAACTCACACTCTTTAGAGTAAGTGACCTGTGCTCAAACAAAAGCTTGCAGAAGTGGACGAAACACGACCAAGCAAACGGCACAGGAGTCTGATAAGGGAACTCAGAACTGACTGGCCTCTAAGAGCACTCCATATTTATACTAACTAAGGAGACTACAAGTTTATTAGCCTCCTGACAGGTTTGCAACTCCAGATCTTGAAAGCGTAGGGGCACGATCAAGTTTGCATGCCATCAGTACTATGCACTGGAATTTCAATGTACCTTATGATTCGACATGGTCGTCGATGAACAGTACGAATCTCTGTCGATGATAGTCTCGAATCTAAGTGACTCGGAACTTTAACTCACCATCGATACAAGTCTCGAATCAAACACCAAGGACCGCAGGACTTAAAGTCGCACGCAGGCTGCGTGACGCAGCGTGAGTCACGCTCGATGAGATCCGGAATGAGTATACCTTACTAGAAAACTGACAGAAAACAGGCCGAAATTGTACCATGGCCCCTATAAATCACTATGAGTGTCATTTACCCTTGAAGTACCTTACAGTACAAATACACCCAAGTGCAATATAACTGTACCTTATTCTTTATGAGTATTGTAAGTCTTATAAAGCCTTGCAGTGAATTTATGTGGCTCACAAACATGCTAGTATGAAATGACCCAACATGTTGCTCAAATACCTACGGTATACATGTTAGTGTCCATTTTTCAAACACAACCAGTTGGCATTCACACCGGTGGGGCAGCCTTAAGAGTTCAGCCGACAAACGCGTAATCTAGATCAGATTGTATCTTATGTTCGAAAGCGTCCACATTCTACCGTGTCTCAAGGTACCTTATGTTCTCAACGGACCCATATCCTAATAGTATACATGAAGATCACCTAAAGCACAAGGCATTCAATATTAATGTTCATAACTCAACATGATATAAGTAAAAGGTGTGGCGGTGGCGGTGGTGGTGGTGAGATATTAAAGTGAAATACCAGCATGTATGTGGTTTGCGGTTAGGGATACGCTTTACTTCTATGTTTAAAATTACGAGCAATGCCTATCCTAACCGCATACCATAAATCCATCATGCAGGGACGCGGAATCTAGGGGCCAAATATAAAAGGTGATAGTGAGAGGGAAAGAGAGAGAGCGAGGGAAGGGGGGGGGTGAAAAGAGGGGGGAAGAGAGAGGAAATGAAAACATATGTATCGACACACACACACACACACACACACACACACACACACACACACCACACACACACACACACACACACACACACACACACACACACACACACACACACCCCACACACACACACACACCCACACCCACCACACACACACACACACACACACACACACACACACACACACACAGACACACACACACACACACACACACACACACACACACACACACACACACATGCACACACCTATTTTATATTTAACGTGAACTATGGGTGGGTATTACCCACTGGGTGACCAAGACAGTAATGAGCAATTACGATGATATCTGGACTGTACATTATAAACCCCGCATGTGTTAGGATAGTACACTTGAACCGTACTTCCATGTATATAACGGTGGGCGCTGTGGGTGTCACCCCAGACACCGCTGTTGGTGGTTGTACAATTTGTATGACAATCCCGCAGATCGCTGCTGGCCACATCTGACACCAGGAAACGTACCTTCCACTTGATGAATCTATCTCACCCTTCATGACCAGACTAATACAGGGCATAGCACGAAACGGGGGGAGCCACAGTACAGAATGGACTCATATATCCTTCACATACGCCACCGAGGGAAGCGTACTATACGGGGAGTCCTGTTCGCCTGTGTGGGGCCTCTGGGTTACGCTGCGGGATTAGGATGTTAACGTATGTACGGTGGGAACGGGGTGTACTTCTTCTTACAGAACTGTTTCTCTGCATGTGCCGGATCATGCACAATGTATGTATTTCTACTACCGTATACTGCCATTACGCCAATACATGCGAATAACTGCTGGTACATACTGCCAACATATTGCCAAAGCTCTTCCACTCGTAGGCTGTCCACTGTGGTATCCCTGCCATGGTAGGGCGGGCCTCCCGTACTAAGGCCCCTCGTTCTCCCCCCACCCCGCGGGGGATTGTGTGGGTGCAGACCAGAAATTCCACTGGAATGCGGGACTCGGGCATGTGGCACTGAAGTTTGCCCTCATTTGTTCCCGTACTCTTGGAGTAGGAACCCACTATTTATTTCCAGAGATCGAATCCCTCTAAGGTCCCCCCTTTAGCGAGAAAAGTGAATATATCAGTCTCAGGCCCCCTTTACAACAGCGGAGTCCTGGGCAGTCAAGGCTGGACTTCCCGGGGTAGTACTCTGGAAGGAAGGAAGGAAGATTACATCCAAAGACCAGCCACTAGGGCTGAAGAGGACGGCAGTACAATGAATGACCCATATCTTAGCCAACTAAGGTCGCACAGCACCTGGGAGAGTGAGGTAGCTCTCCAATGCTCTAGTCACAAATTTGGCAACCCCTTCAAGGTCTTCTTGCCACATAAACGTCTGTACAGATCGACTCCTTTGTTGAAAGAGATGCATAAATTGTTGCCGTACATGTTGTACAGCCGGACAGGTGAACAACAGATGATGTTCATCACCAACGAGCTCTAAGGAGCTCTGGGAAGTACCCCTCTCGCCCCTAGGGTACCCCTGGGACAGGCACCCACACTTTCTTTCCCGAGCAACTCTCCAACCCTCGGCATGTGGAAGAGTCTGGCTGTCAACTTCACCGTCACTTATAGACATCATTCTTCATTTTCTGAGCTTCTCGTTTTCCAGGCGTTGAAGCTGGCTTCGACCACTGAGGCATCTGCCCCTCGTGTTATTGGGGTATTGCACTCTGTAGATTCCTAAGTAACAGCATTGATGGTAAATTTTGCTAGAGATTCGACGAAAGATGGCAAATCCGATGTATCCACCCCGGCTGGAGCCAGACCAAAGAGAAAAAGAACTTCAACAAGATCTTTCAGATTGCGTTCTTAAATCTTCATGGATCTTCACGTGCCGTACGTTTTTTTTTGCTTCGACCACCTTGGTTTCAGGCTTGGTATTAACGATGTATCAGTGTCTGCTCGCAGTTGGGCTCGGACTGGCGATACCACTCGGTATAAGAACGAAGGTGCGGAGCCATCAAGAGGGTCACGACTTGGCATATTTTAACTTTTTTACTAACCTTTGTGATGCAAAATTCGTTGAACTCTTTATATTTTGCAGTCCTATGTTCCACTTGTTACATTTGGTGGCGGGGGGACGCTGCTTGATATGATGGCAGGTGAGCACAGCTTGATATTGTGCTGCATTGCACGTTTGGATCATCATTCAAACGAACCTATATGGTCCACCACATCTTCATCCGTATCTACTTCATCTAAAGAGGGTGTTTAAAAAATGTTTCCTAGGGACTTATTGTCTGCATGCCAAAACCACTCCACACAGTAAAAGATAGAGTAATTCTTGCATGTGCTCGAGTGCAATTCACATAGGTCTCTGCGATGGCTTTATTGAAGCTTCTTACATAGTTAGGGAAGAACGTAGACAGGAAGATGAGAGGAATATGTTTCCTTTAGAACTGCTAGACAGTTTGAGGTGTCACAAGGATTTAGCACTCAGCCGTTGTGTCCCCTGGCCAATCAAGTTTCGATCGACACAACATTCTATTTCGCAGCATTCATAACATTGTGAGGATAGAATGGTAGATTCTTGTCAGCTAGTGCTGAGATGTATGCACCTTTATTAAAAGGTCAGGCTGCAACAGGGGTCTACAAATGCGGTGCCCAACGGAAGGAGCTTCGTGATTACCATTCTGAACGACTTCTGGCCGAAGGTTCCACAATAGATTTTGTGCAAGAGCAGCAAGGCAGAAGCGATGCTTAAACTTCTGTAAGTTACATGGAAACCAGAAAATTCGTAAGAAGGTCAATCTGCATGGTTTTCCAAGACTACATGCAATGGGGAACAAAGGTCGGGGAGGGGGGGGGGGGCAGATAGTTAAATGACCATTAGCATCTCCTTCAAGGTTTGCCCAAGGCACTATTGCATGACACTGTGGCCATTATGGCTGCCACGCTCTGCTGAGGTAGCCGCAAACTTCAGTGGAAGATAGTTGTGTGTGCAACTGCATTGATGCGTTATCCGCTTGTTATTGCTGAACAGCCACACATCATGTTAACATAGCAGACTGTACTGTACTATACACATGTGCAAAGCTGCAGCACTGCCCTCTGGTAGGAAGTCAAAAAATGCAACCCAGATTCAGGATAAGTCGAAACATCTACTCGTCTAGGGAAATACGGACTACGCCCACCCGGTCGTTGCTAGCCCCCCCCTCTCTCTCTCCCCCCCCTCTCCTCTCTCTCTCTCTCTCTCTCTCTCTCTCTCTCTCTCTCTCTCTCTCTCTCTCTCTCTCTCTCTCTCTCTCTCTCTCTCTCTCTCTCTCGTTCGGGCGCGCGTGCACACACACACACACACACACACACACACACACACACACACACACACACACACACACACACATGCGCGCATGCACATGCGCGCAAAGGGAAGTTGCGGAAGTTCCAGCTGGCACCATATCATGACTTGGGCAAATTGCAACCCCAATTCTGGAAAGTTCTTCTCCTCCCAGCCTCAACATATTTGCATGAAACTAGCAGTTTCTTAATATTACACTTCACCAACCCCCCCTCCCCCCCGGGGGGGGGGGGGGGGCAACCCATTTACCTGCATGCAACCTGACGCACAGCAAGGACAGCTTCTATCTCTTCACAGCTGCCATATGTAGCAATCTGCAATCGGGCCCTTAGAACTGCAAGATTGGAACATACATGTTCCAGTATATACCCTCAACTATATGTCTGGCCCGAAGGGCAGGGCCTGGATCCGCGAGAAACGGATACCCTATCCATTTCCCGCCTGGCATTAGCATAACTCAAGGTCCATACACTACTGCAGGGAACTCCAATCCCCTGACATATACACTCAATCCACACGGACAGAAAGTTAGCCTAAGATTTGCTAGCTTTGCGTGACAGTCTGTGAAAACGGCCAACCGTTGCAACTCAAGGGAACAAAGCCGTGAAACTCTGGCCTGGCAGACTTGTTACAAGTCCACCTCTTCCTGAGTCTCATGTCAGAAGGTTGTACGCTACTCGCAGCCTTTAGTTTTCGCACCCCCAGCACAGCACAGTGAAGCCAACCTTGTGCTGGGGGTGAGAAAACTAAAGGCTGCACGTATCGTTTACATACAAGCCGTGCACATGCTCTCCAGTCCCATCATAGCAAAGCTCTATCATTTGGGCAGCCAATTTAGGTGACCGAGACCATGTTCATGGCTTAAACCAGTCACCTTGCAATTCTCGACCGTAGGAACTCCCTGTAGTATTTCCTTCCTTCCTTCCTTCCTTCCTTCCTTCCTTCCTGGACAACATTTACAAGCCTGGTGAATTGTAGACCCCACGGTTTCTGTGGGAGCTTCTTTGCGGGTGATATGGCCTGCTGGGAAGGGTGGGCAGAGTTCGAGTTCCCTCACTGGCCATATTGGCCATGGATGTGTTTGTGTCACAACATAAAATTGGGGCGTTCCACACCTGCATCTTCAGACTTCTGACTTCGTCCAGAGAGACCCCATCGGCAGCTGCTCCAACAGGTGCACAATTGCCCCAGAACCTTAGAAGTGGTACTCGAACGGATGACCCCTGGAGCGCGCATTGTCCCTCCTGCAACTCTCACAGTCCTTACAGAACTGCAGTGTAAGCAAAACCCTGCCCCCAAAGGAAGTGGATGTGCGCAAGACAGGCAAGCAGCAGTCCAGCAGCCGTGTCTTATTTTGGAGTATGATGCTGCCCACGGCACTGGAGCTTTCGCCACATCCCTTTGAAGAACTCAATAAGAAACTAAAGCGTTCCTAATGAAGAAACCATACTATCATCATGCCTGTAAAACACGACTTTGGAGGGCCGCTTCTAAAACCCCCATTTGCACCCCTGTGACGACAGCTTTGATAACGAATCAATGCATCCAGCACCAGAAGCCCTCTGTGATTGCAATATCTAAAATACATCTGCAAATACAGGCTTCTGTATGTTCAAAGCTTCGGCATCTTAAACATCTGCCAGCCAGCAGGTCCTAGAAGGGCAGGCAATTGCATTTGAGTTGCTTTGCACTGTAAGCAGGTTTGAGGATAAAATAATGTCTGAAGTGTGCGGTTCACAATCAGGACCTGCCATGCTTACTTAGGTTCCTGATTCTACACCTCCTTCACAATGTGTGGTGCGGGGACAATCCCACACGATATGCTTCACTTTTAAGTCTAAATGCCACAGAATCTAACAACCAGGAAAACAGGAAAAATTGTGTCGTGCCTGAACATGTGGAACAACACATCATCCATGTTTACACCACCGCCGCCAAAACCACCATCGGATGGATACCCTTGCTCTATTTCCTCCAAGGTCCACCCTGACGGCCCGCAACACACTTCACAATCAGTGCAATTGCTCGGCATTCATGCCCTAAGTAAGGCCGATATATACTCTTAAAGGCACCCTTGTATGGTTACACTACAAGACAATTGTTCAGGCAACGGAATCTGCCACGGTAACTCTGCATGTCTACGGTGCAAACCACCTTGCATGTAAATCCCAAAATCAAAATGAAAGTTCCCAAAATGCCATTCCTGTGTCGACAGCTGCAAGAGAAACACATGCTAACAGAAACCAAGGCAAGCCTTTACCAGCATCATACTTCTGCCGCTTATCTGGGTCAGAGAGCACAGCATGGGCTCCACCGAGCAATTTGAACTTGGCCTCTGCCTCCTCCCTTTCCTCGGATGCTACCTTGTCAGGATGATATTTCAAAGCCATCTTCTTGTATGCCTGCATGCAACCTCTTTTTGTGTCAACATCCAAAACTTACCCGTGGTTGCAGCTATATAACCACATTGGGCTTGGCAAGTCAGATCTTCTTCGTAAAAATGCCAGAAAACCCCAACATCAAGACTGCCATGCCAGCCATACATCTTGCACATGTTGCCCGACAAGAACACCATGGCACCCATGGTGCAATGGTGTCACCCCATGGTGGCACCCATGGCACCCTCCATGTGGGCACATGTCCCTGATCCAGTTCAAGTTGAGATATAAACATTTTTACCACTTTCCCATGAAAACGTCCCTCAGCAACGTTGGCTGCACAATGCTTGTGGGCATTGAAAGCAAAGTTAATCACGCTGCTCCCAGCCTAAGTTCAAGCAGCGAAGCAAGTGGGGTTGGGTGCCATAAACGGTGCAGGTCAGGTGAATTCCTTACACTGCAGATACAAGTGACCTTACGGGGTGCCCAACCAAAAGGGGGGAAAAATCTTAGTACCGGGCAAGCCAAAAAAGTTGCAAACCTTTTTAATCTCATATTCATTTGCACCGGAATGTATTTCGAGAAGGGCATAAAGGTCTACTCTCTTGCTCTTCTTTAGCTCCATTTTACTCTCTTTCAGATGTTGTTGGACCTCGCGGATTTCTGGCGCCATTCCTTGGACCTGTTCAACACCCAGAAAAGTATAGTGAGACGCCGAGTGCCACATTGTGACGTCCATCGTTGGCCTCAGAAGGCGTGCCCTTTTTATGGATAAATAATCCAGCAAGGTAGAATGGTCCCTGTTGGCTTCAAGGAACACATCATACAGCCAATTGCCATCTGCATCTCCCTCACAGACAAATTGTCCTAGCTCTCGATCCACAAGATTACAAGCAGCCTGTAAGAAGATACAACTTTCTTTCCGTGATGCGTGCTCTCAACCTTAACAAGGGGCCTAGCGCCTCGTGCTAGTTGAACATTCTTTTAATGTGCAAAGGCCAACTCTGTGACAGTCAAGGGACCGAGCTCACCCCCTTCTCCATTCCCGTGATCTCGACTAAAAATACACACAACCTACGTCTGCACCAGCTGGAAATCTCTCTGAGCTAGGCTGCTGGACTCACGTGGTCGTTGCAAGTTCATGTCTGCAGAAAATAAACACGATTTTTCCCAACGCTGATTAAGAATAGGGACAATGGGTATACAAATGTTCCTGATATGATCAAGGACAGGCCGTAAAAGCGTACCTTCTCGAAGTCGCGAATGGCATTTTCCCACTCCTTCAATGCCATAAAAGCAACGCCCCTCCGCAGATAACCCTTTGCATAATTGTCATCACAATTGATTGCCCTTTCCGCATCTTCAAGAGCTTCCTTTGCTCGCCCCAGCCTCATGCACGCTGCAGATCTGCGCAGATCACACGAAGGGCGTCGTTCAAGTAATTGCATGGGGATAACATAAGATGACAGCCCCCGCAGCAATTTACTCAACATGTCCCATCCGAAACTACTTTGGCAGTGCTGAAGGCACCGAACTTGCCCTCCATCACTGGCTTTTGAAGACAACCAGGAATGTTCAAGCCCACTGCTGTGACAATTGTGGAGGAGAATGAGAAAACCTGTAAGTAGCCGACAAGCCAGCAACATCCTCGGATTGCTACGGAGCATGGATTGGCAAGCCTGTAACACATTAAGTTTTGATGTGCTGGACGGCATAAAGAACTCGTCGCTAACTCAGAAGGGCGCCAGACACGGCTCACCTGTTGGCAGCACACTGCGCCATGAATGAAGTGCGCAGTTCAGGATCAGCTTCAAGAGCAAGGGTGTACTGATGGTGAGCTTCCATCCAGCGTTGCTGCTTGAAAGCAGCATTTCCTGCCTCCTTGCTGCGGTTCAAGTTTCTCACCCTATCCCAGCCCATTTTGTATGTTGGGTTATCACGATCGCGCAGTAGTGCCTGCGTCCCGCAGTCCATTCATTCTGGTAAGTGTCAACAACTGAGCAGCGATTGAATACTGCCTGATGAGTGTTTTGCTGTCAAAGGAAGAAACATCACAGACTGTTAGGGAAACAAATGGTAATAGTGGATGCGCTGGCACATATGGGGCCCACAATCCCTCTACCCCCTTCTGTGCCTGCCTGCCCCCCCCTCTCCCTCCCTCCCTCCCGTATTTCCTCTGTCTCGCCCCCCTCCTCCCTCTCTCTCCCCCCTCCCCCTCCCTGCCCTCCCTCCCCTTCTCCGTACCCCCTCCGTCCTTCCTCTCCGTCTCCATCCCCCTCCCCCCTCTCTCTTCCCTCCCCCCAGTGCTCCTGACTCCCTCTGTTCCGCCGCCCTCCCCTTCCTCCTACCACTCCCTCCCTTCCCCCATCTCTCCCTCCCACATCCCTTCTCTCCCCCCCCCCTTTTCATACACTAAGGGACACGTGTGCCAGTGCAAGGGATGCCGCAACTCTAGATCGACACAAACATGTTGATCTCCTGAACTTTGCAAGCTCAGCTGCAAAAGTATCTGACAAACAATGGTGTCAGTGGCACCATATGTAAACACCAGGCAGCCCCATCTCAGCAAACACGTGAAACCACTGATTCCCTCTTCTGACGCCCTCCCAAGCATGACTGCTTACAGACAGAATTCCCCACGCAGCAAATGGACAAACAGCTCTCTACACCACAGATTCACAGCCCCTTAATCTAAATTCTGCAGTTTTCAATATAATGCTGTCCTTTAATCCACCAGCATCATGGACAAACCAACGGGCTGGCAGTGCTGAACTCTTTGCAGCCCCCAGTGTTGACTTGAGAAATCTTGACGCAAGCAACAGAGTTTGTCTCAATATATCAAAGCATGCCTGTAAGTCGCATGCTAGCACATGCGACATGAGCAGCTCCCCCACACCTGCAGTGAGTCGTCCATTTGCGAGGTGACGGATGCCCTCCTTCTGCATCCCAGGAGGATGCCGGGTTACAAAAGCCAAGAGTCATTGGAGAAGGGAGGTACCTCTTTGTATAAGCTCTCAGCCATGGACATGTTTCCAGATTGGTACTGCAGCTGCCCTCGAAGGAAGAGGAGCTCAGAAGCAGTTGGGTCTCCTCGCACAGTTAACAATCGGCACTCTGCTAAAGCCTCGGCATACTTGCCATCTCCCTGCAGCGCCCGGACTCTCAGCAGAAGGGCAGGTTCTGATGCAGGTGTGGCTGCTCGAATTGCCACATCAGCATGCCACCGTGCCTCCTTGGGATCTCCTGACCTCAAGGCCTCCTCCCCTGCATAAGCAAGACTTGCCTCCTTAGCGCCATCGCCACTTAAACCATGCTGGGCCAATTGAAAGCCTCAAAAGAGGAGATGACTGCAGCCAGCCATATGTACTCCCTCCATTCCTCAGTTGGGGAAACAGTTACTCCAAAAGAGCACTCCTGTGCAGACAAGTTCCGAAACCTGCATAGTGTTAAGCACACCAGACACCCACACAGGAGCAGCATGAAAGGTGGCAGCCATGACTAAGAGGCAAGTCACCCACTAAGACGGTTGAAGAGGACACTGGACCTTTGTAGGGGTGTACCCATCAAACATGAGACATAAGGAATCCATCAGGCGCAATTGGTCAAGAGGGAACACAAACAATCTGACACACCTTCAGAAATGTGTCGCTCAATGAATATTGCTGCTTTTGCTTCTTCCTGCCAGACGCTGTTCTGTGGTTCCAATCCCAAAGCCCGTGCATATTGCTCCTTGGCCTACACAGTTCATTCACCATGCTGCGTTATGACCACCAGCATTAACCTTCAACTTTCAAACCTGTAATATACGTGAAGGGAGAACTAAAATGAAGCCATTTGAATCCTTGACAAGGCAATTACATCGCCCTTTCAAACCAAATAAAACTTCCTGGGCCACCCACATACTTCGTTTTTGGCTGACAACGAAACACAGATAGTTCTCACAAGATTCCAGTATAAACAACAAGCATGCTGCCTCCCTAATGTGCAGCCCTCTAGCCTCAACATGTGGTTGCAGCACTTGGAATTCGCAGAGGTGTTGTAACTAAAACAGGCACTACCTACATCCTTGCAGGGCGAGACACGGACATAAGAGCCCCCGTGGCACCCCTCGTGGCACCCCCCCCTCCAGAAGTGAATAGATTGCATAGTAAACCACACAACTCGGACGAACCATTGAAAGTTCTACCACTGCTTCCTGCCATGCGAGAAAGGATGAAGATACAAAAAACCAACCACAGAAAGACCGTAAACCAAAGTTACTGCGGCAAGCTGACAGTTCTAGATACACAGGCTCGCACTTCGCCAAAGTTGCCCATGCACATATTTGCTTTGGCACCACGTGCAAACCCCCGAGCAAAGCGGGGATCGATCTCAGTTGCACGTCCGCAGTCATCAGCAGCCTGCCGGTATTGGCGGAGCATCAGGTATGCCGCTGCTCTATTACCAAAGTAAGAAGCATTTGTTGGCATCAATTCCAAAGCTGCAGTGTACTGCTCCACAGCTCCCTACGGCCCCAACACAGAAATCCTCCTGCTAAGTAATAAGCCTGATAAGCAGTAACAATGTCAAAACCCCCTTTTGTCCCTGCCACCCCCCCCCCCCACACACACACACACACACAAGCACACACACACACACACACACACACACACACACACACACACACACACACACACACACACACACACACACTCACTCTCACACTCTCTCTCTCTCTCTCTCTCTCTCTCTCTCTCTCTCTCTCTCTCTCTCTCTCTCTCTCTCTCTCTCTCTCTCTCGCGGCCCACACACAAACACACACACACGCCCCCACACAACACACACACACACACACACACACACACACACACACACACACACACAGAGAGAGAGAGAGGGGGGGAGAGAGAGAGAGAGAGAGAGAGGGGGGGAGAGAGAGAGAGAGAGAGAGAGAGAGAGAGAGAGAGAGAGAGAGAGAGAGAGAGAGAGAGAGAGAGAGCCGCGCATATATACACACACAGAGAATGAGAGAGAGAGGGGGGGGGGCGTTTGCACCCCGGAAAAGCGCTGATGAAAATGCCTACTCTGCTATGGTACCTAAGAATGTTGCAGGGTGCAAGGATAGATGCATCCGGAAAGAGATTACCCCCCTAACAGAACTCAAAAAACAGGCAGACCTGCGCAGGACAAGCAAAATGAACCAGGACCAAAATTCTTACAAGTATAACTCGACTTCCTCCGGCACGGTACTTCTTTAGGTGTCCACAAGTGTTTGCTATCGGGTCAAAAAAATGCTCTTGCTCAACATGAGCTGCTGCTGCATACCTGCCACTGCCCAAGCTTGTATAGCTCGTTGCCGCGTTGCTTGTGGGCTTCAGCGTCCTCCAAGGGGCTGCTCTTTCCATCAGTGGTGCCTGGCTCCAATGGCGGTGCACTCTCGACACCTGGAGAGGCTCGGAGGGAGGGGATAGATGCAGGCTCCCCCCCCTCAGTGCTTTTGTCACTCTGCTTGCCGTCAGAGGTCAGGTGGGCCGACGAGGAAGACGACAACGAGGAGATAGACAGTGACGAGATTCCCTGCCCGCCCATGTACAGGCCATCGATCCATCATGCCGAAGTAACATTTTCCAGATCGATCACCTTCAAAGGACTGGATGGGTTCGAAGGATTCATAGGAGATACTGTGCACCGCAATCAGGGTCTGAAATAGGACATGCAATGTGGTCAGGATGTGCGTTGGCACCCACGTGGTCTCCCACTTACTCACCCCCACACAGTGACGGTTACTCTCAGAATTGACTGACACTGTACCCAAGTGTTGTCCTCCATCTGTCCCTACCTCCCGTGTGTGCGCCTGCTAAAACCAACGTATGTTGGTTTGTATTGTGAAATGATGAAGGACATGACGCTGGTGCCAAGCAACAAAACAGTTGGGGGGGGGTAGAAACCTCCCACACTCCCCCTGCCCCTTCAAAAAAGAGGGGGGGGGGGTGAGAAACACGACCTGTAGGTACAGACACTACAGGTCCTGTGGCTGCATTACTGCCACTGCCATGTCCAAAAAGCAAAGGTTTAAGAAGAACGATCTCCGAGCGAAGCTCCAAGCTCACACGACCTGGGCGGGGTGGGGCAGGGGGATGGGCAATACCCTCATAGAGGACGAGGAAGGCGATTCTGGTAGGCTGCAACTGGCTGTACCACTTGTGATGGCGTCTTGCGCTGCTCGCTGGGCAGCCCTTTTTCTCCGAGACTTGGCCTTGCGGCTGGCTCCCATCCCTGGAGGTGCCTGAGAAGGCGCGGCGGCATCATCTTCTACCCCTGGGGACTCTGGCCCAAATGGTGAATCCTTGATCTGTCTTTTTGTCCCAAAAGACTCTCCGGCGCCATGCTTCCGCAGGAACTCCTTCACACTCTCCTGCACCGTCTCCAGCTGCTTGCCCGGTTTCCCTACAGGTGTAATCGGAGCCCCCACTGTTCAGTCAGCACTGCTCCCCCGTGGACACTTCCTAAATGACCCGCTATGTGACACCGTTCACGGATTTGAAAAGCTGTGATCAAGATGTACTGGAGATGAGAGACACTTTAGTGAGGATGTAAGGGAGACGCTGTGATGGGAGATATAAGAGAGACACCCTGGTCAAGATGTGAGAGACACTGTGATGAAGGTGTAAGAACAGCACTGTGATGACGATGGAAGAGAGACACTGTCATAATGATGTAAGAGGGACACTGTGATCAATATTTAAGAGAGACACTGCAATCGTAATTCAAGAGAAGTGTCCCTGAAAATGCAACAGAGACACTGTGATGAAGATGCAACAGAGACACTGTGATGAAGATCTAACAGAGGCAGTGTGATGCAGATGTAAGACAGACACTGTGATGAAGATCTAACAGCGACACCGTCGTGAAGATACAAAAGAGATATTGACATCACTCTGCACTATCTCCACTTTTCAAGTCGTCACTGAAAAATTTGGTATCCATCCTTGCAAGCACCACAAAATTTAACTAGGTCGTGTAGTCTTTGTTCAGTCTCCATATCATGGCACCGAGTACATGCTTTTATCCCAAAGGAGTGAACAGATCTCTCCAGTGACCTACCTCATTATGAGTAGCCCACTGTGTGTATATTTATTAGTCACCACTTCATAAAACGCCCCCACTTCATAAACGTCATTACGGCAACGCTCACCAGTGTGCTGAAGGCCAGTGGTCCTGACACATCACTTTCCATCCCAAACATGGCACAGAACACCTAGAACTGTCCCCATCACAGCTGATGGAAAACCTACAGTGCTTCCAATCACTGCTGAAGCTCAGAAAACCTAGGCTGGTCCCGCATCGCCGCTTAACTCTTTAAAAGCCTAAGATTGATTCCCAACAACACTTGTCGTAGAGGAGGCCGATTTGCCTCCTCTACGACATTCCATTTCTGCTCAACATAGGAAACCACAAAATCCTAGCTTGGTTCCCATCATTAGTCAGCTTCGAAAACCTAGCTTGATTTCCATCTGTTCTGAAGCTCGCACCCCGAACATTGGTTTCCCTCACCGCTTGACATGGGAAACATCTGAAAATCTGGATTCATGCCTAACTCCCCTTTGCTTGAACACCCCACAGTAATTGGATGCAATGATCATGATGGCTCACCCTGCCGCATGTCGTTCTCCTTCTGGCTCAATTGCTTATTCCTTGCGCTCACAATCTCCTTATTGCTGCAGACACCAGCTTCCCATGTCAAGGTATGGAAGATCGGGAACGATGGAGAAAATGACCACCTTTCCATCATCAACAACGGTCTCCGTATTTGTCAAATAGCAGACGGAGAGATCTGCCCAAATCAAAACCGATACCTACATGTCTCGCTGTATCTCCTAACAATGGCATCTACTTGCAATGATGGATAATGTGCATGACCATGTTTGCAATGGCAGCAGACTCCCAGCTGGCAAATTGCTGAAATAGTTGAAGTCTCAATACAAAGCAAATTCTGTAAACAGCTCATGGCCAGCATGGAAAACAGCGTGTCAGAAAATGTACATATTTTCCACCCCCCAAAAGAAAATCTCCTTTGACAGTGTCCTTCACATTGACACCACCACTCTTGAACTGCGGTAATGCCTTCAGTGAAGAAAGTTTTCCAGATATGACAAGCAAAAAGGCATACTCTGGGTCCAGTTTGAGAGCTTCTTCAAAAGCAGCAACTGCCTCCTCCCTCAATAGTAACGCTGCCAACGATGACCCGAGCCTGAACCAGCCTGGCCAGGAGGACACAAAACCTGATAACTAAGCTTTAAGCTTCATGGCTCTAATCCCTGCCACAACAACACCTCCATCACCGTTTCCTCCTTCCCCCCCCCCATCTCTTTCACTGTCTCCCCCTCCTCTCTCTCCCCCCTCCCCCCCCCCCCCCCTTCTCTCTCCCCTTTCCCTCCCCTCTCCCCCCTCCCCCTTCTCTCTCTGTCCCCCTTCTCTCTCTCTCTCTCTCTCTCTCTCTCTCTCTCCCTCTCCCTCTCTCTCTCTCTCCTCTCTCTCCCTCTCCCCCCCCCCCCCCCCCCCCCCCCCCCCCCCCCCCCCCCCCCCCCCCCCCCCCCCCCCCCCCCCCCCCCCCCCCCTCTCTCTCTCTCTCTCCTCTCTCTCTCTCTCTCTCTCTCTCTCTCTCTCTCTCTCTCTCTCTCTCTCTCTCTCTTCTCTCTCTCTCTCTCTCTCTCTCTTTTTTTTTTTTTTTTTTTTTTTTTTTTTTTTCTTCTCCTCTCTCCCCCCCTGCCACCCTCCTCTATCTCGCCCCCCCCCCTGTCTCTTTCCTCCTCCCTGCAACCCCTCCTCTCCCCCGGGTCTCCCCCCTCCTCCCCCCTTTTTCTCCCCCCGCCCCATCCCTCTTTTGCCCCACTCTTATGCCTCGAATGCCCTGCTCAGCTTGGCCATTTCCCAGCCGCACCTGTTCAAAACAAAGAGCTGGGGAGATACGCAGCCCTCAGTTGGCATGTATTACTGCTCGAATGACTGTCTGATTCAAAAGACGGAATGTCTTGACTGAGTTTGAGATGGATCCTCACCTTTCACATACGCCTTGTTGAGTCTGATAGCAGCCTTCGCATCCTCAATAGCTTCTAACCAGTTCCCTGCGGCCCACAGAATGAGGTACATCAACGAATGTTTAACGCACATCTCCCCCTTAATAATTTAACAAATGAGATTTCCTAATATTAATGAGGGAGACAACGAATCTGCTTTAAATCCCTTTCTGCATAAACGACGGTGCACAAACTAAAAGTATTTAGCATGATAAAGGTACAGCCTCCTGACAAAGTGGAAAGCTCCAATGCCGTCACTACTCTGTATGGCCTCACATGCTTTTTCTGTCCTTGACTTGACTCAGCACCCAGGTACTTTCCCAAAAGTGACATGCATACTTGCCAAATGTGATACACGCATGGCACAGAGCCTGCTATTGACCTAGGTGACGTGATGATAACATTAAGCATCCCGTTGATGGTCTGGAGATTATGAGAATGTCAAAGAACGCTCCCGTTACCCCGCAGTCAAAAGTGTCCCCAATGGAGGTGGGCCGAATATGAAAATAATAATGAACTACTTCGATCCTCAAGTTTGGAAAAGCTTACAATTTAAACAATATATATTATAATCCTGGCCCTCACAAACTTCAGTGACCCGAAGAGAGGCGTACCTTGCTTGGTATAACACAAAGAACGGTTAGCATAAAGTTTGCACCGATCTTCAGCTTCTTGTTTAGTCAGAAGAGCATCGTTCACCCAGGAACTTTCTGCATGTGTGTATTCTTCAATCGCTTTCCTGTATAGGCTATTCCTGTAGCAACGACTTTTATTAGAAAACATTAAGAAGCACGTCCAGTCCGATTTTAAGCCGTGGCCTGTAAGAACGTATTTCAGCGTTCATCTAAAACAATGAATGAATCTGACCTGAAGGAAGTGTCGCCGGCAAGCTTGTGTTCCAACCACTGTTGTTCGGGTGATATGCATTCTGTGGCCATAGAGAAACGAGAACCACAACGTTCGCCAAAGCTATGTAATACACACTCCTCAAGCAGATCACATCTGCTGGAGAAATCTTCTCCTCATTGCATGAGTGCGAAATGCTCGAGATCAGTTTCTGCATTGGGGTGGGTTGCCGACTGCTGATGGATGCAACTCCGCCGTACACTACCCCATAGAAAGCCCCCTCTTGCGCCCGATTACATGTTTGCCGAGCCGGGTATAGTGTTTAGAAAAAAGTGTTCCCAGCCGCCAGTCCGAGTGCGGTCCAACTGACACGTGAATGTCCCTGCACTGTGCAGGCTGCACACAGCGAGACGACTGCTCCAAGGCCCATAGAGAGCATTGCTTGTATGGGGGTCTTCCAGCAACTTTACCACAAGTCTGAGTGTACACGCTTTCCCTATGTTGAATAATCGTGATGGGACCTGGGGTTCTTCTCTCGCGGACTGTCACCTATTAAATCCAATACACTTGTCAGACCCCTGGTAATGATCGCTTTTGATGGTTAAACGGTGGATCTCAGTTGAGTGCAATAAGGGTGTATTAAGGTTATTTGGCTACGGAAGTCTCGATTGATGGTATCATCTTCATAAGCTTTGCACATTTATCAGCTTCTCCTGTAAGCTATCACACACTCAGTGATAAAGCAATACACGGCGCCCTATGGTCTTTCACACGCATGCTCATAAGGCGCAACCAGCAGTGACACGGAGTTCTTAGAAGCATCAGAACTAGTTACAAAATACCTATCTAAACAGAGCTGCTGTTACCTGTAAGCTACCACACCCACAGTTATCACTGACCTCGGTGATAAAACAATACACGGCGCCCTCTGGTCTTTCACACGCATGCTCACAAGGCACGAGCCAGCAGTGACACGGAGTTCTTAGAAGCATCAGAACTAAAGTATCACTCAATGACACCTTCTATATATACTGCTCTTGTAGTTCCTTATTCATTAATCAACCTCCTTACAGAAATGTTATCAGAAATCCAACTCCAGATCTAGATGGCGTACGGGCATGATCAAGTTGGTTTCCTATCAGTACCATGCACTGGATGTACCTTATGATTCGACCTAGCTGTCGATGCATAGTACTACTCTAAACCGGTGATCATCTCGAATCTCTAAACGAATCGGATCTCTAACTCACAACCGCTGTGACGCACGGACCAGGTTACCAGGGCCAGCCGAACAGGATTCTCACAAGCGAGATGATCCGGGCTGAGTATACCTCACTGGAAAACAGGCAGAAAACTAGCCAATTGTGTACCATGCCCCCCTCTACTAACTATGAGAGCTAATAATCGTTCACGTCTCATTTAGTACAAGTACATCCCAGTGCTGTACACCTGTACCTTATTTATTATATGCATTGTAAGTCTATCAAAGCCCTCAATTTCTAGGATATGACTCACCAACATGCTCTCATGAAATGCCACCACATGTCTCTCAAATACCTAAGGTATACATGTCAGTGTTATTTGCCAACACGAAGCACTAGCTTTTCCTAGGTCAGGAACCTTCATCAGGGTTTGCTTTCACAAAGAGTTTTCATGACAACCGGTCCAGGCAGCCTTGTGCCATCTTTCTTTTCTTTCTCCAGTGACATTCATGCCAGGCAGCAATAGGTACATACGACCCTGCTTTACCCTACCCTCTCCCATCGCTCAATGCGATGCCATGCAATTGGCCCCACACATGGGTCATACTGTATGCATTGGTTTTGGCGCCTTTTCATGACGCATGGATGCAACGTGTAGCGAGGTCTTAAATATCCACCGGTTCACTTCCTCCTGTCGGAAGGGGATTGTGGACAGTGGCAATACAGAACTGATGTCGAGTTTATGCATCCAGTTGTCCTGACTTGGGTCGCATCAAATAGTTGCTCCTCTTATGGGGCACCCCATCCGAGAAGGTCTCATGTGTTGTCCCGATCTTCGTCTGTCTAAACGTGCCCAGCTGTGTGCCTCTTATCAATGGTGTCGTTACGTTAAAGTTGCACTGCGGCAGATCCCAGTGTTTGCGGGTTATAACTATCACCCTTGTCACCCATTGCGGGTTATAATGTGTTTGCGGGTTATAACTATCACTATAATAAAGTGTTTGCGGGTTATAACTATCACCCTTATCACCCATTGCGGGTTATAATTATCACCCTTGTGTGATTTGGGATGGGGGTTACATGGCTTGTCAGCACCTGCAGGCTGACGCCAGGCTTCCTCATTAGCTTGTCCTCATCTCCTAGGTTGCACTAGGCCAATGAGTGAGGAGCTCGAGCACCGTTGAGTACTCAGATACCCTGCAAAAACTGGGCATGCACGTTTTACCCAGTTGCTTCCTTTAGACCCTCACCTCTAGAGCAGCTGTACTTGCTCATTCTGCAACTGGCCCTTGGTGCCTTCGCATGCTTCGTCATGGAGCAGTTTGCATTGCTTTATTGTCTTAGTTGGGACTTCTTCCATCTCATCAGCTTGTAGTGGCTGGGCGAATTCGAATTTTTCGTCATAGTTTTTTTCTTCTTCTTCTTCTTCTTCTTCTTCTTCTTCTTCTTCTTCTTCTTCTTCTTCTTCTTCTTCTTCTTCTTCTTTTTGTTGTTGCTGTGAAGGTTATAACCATAATTATTGTTATGAATGACGAAAGTACAGAAAGTTGTGAAATGTAGATGTCGGACTTTTTTTAAGGTCTTGAAACCATTGAGGCATCCTCATGGAAAGCATTGAGGATATCTATATTGGAAACGGTCGTGGAGTATTGTGGATATTGTACGCGGCTTAGGTTTATAGGGGTGTGTACCCCAACCACTAAAAACAATTTGAAGAACTACTGTGTACAAGCTATATATAAGTATCATATATATATATATATATATATATATATATATATATATATATATATATATATATATATATATATATATATATATATATATATATATATATATATATATACATATACCGTACCGTCGCAAAATATTGACCCATATTTTTATTTTGACCCCCCAAAAATTCCCGTTATTTTCCCCTTCCCTGCGGGATTTCGGAATATTTTTAATGTTGACCCCCCATTCCTGGGTCAATATTTTGCGACGGTACGGTATATATATATATATATATATATATATATATATATATATATATATATATATATATATATATATATATATATATATATATATATATATATATATATATATATATATATATATATATATATATGATACTTATATGGAACATCGTGAAAAAGATCAAGGATCCCTGAAGGTAACGGGGGAGGGGGCATATTGTTGAGTTGTGTACATACATTATAGGGTGTCTTGTGCTTCAGGTGATCTTCAAATGTACAACATTAGGATACGGGTTCACTATCCACATAAGGTACCTCGAGACACGTTCGGATGAGGTCTATTTCGAACATAAGGTACATTGTGATCGTGATCACAACTTTGTGATCGAGCTCTTAAGTCTGATGTCGTCGCTTAGTCTGTCAACTGGTTTGGAAAGATCCTGGGCATTCTCAGATGCCAATCTTGTCCTGTAGTTGCATGTGTTGAACAGGAGACAGTCGTATGGACTGTAGCTGTGAGTCGACATCCTTAACGACGTGTCTGCTACGTTTCCAGGTGATGCCGAATGCCCATAACCCAACAGGTTATGGGCCCACCCAACTCTGGGTGCTGAGGACAAGCCGATATGTGGTTTTGGTCAAGGCACTGCCGGCCAGCGGACACTACAGAAGTCTACTCCAGTCCGACAGGGAGAGACAGCCCCGCAGTTGTGTACCGGGGTACCCCACCTTCAAGTCACAGCATATGCTTCAGAATTCAAGTCCATCATGTGGTAAGCATGTGCAGAATCCATCCGCAGTTTCATCCGCTAAGGCGAGCTGGTGAAATCCCGGTTGGAAGTGGACGAGACTACCTTGGGATGGTGTGAATTTTGAGTGCACATCGGAGGTTGTGTATGATTTGGGTCCTGAAATTGTGAGTGTAAGGCTCAATGATTTGAGAGAGGAAGTGATGTTCCTGTGTTACAGTAAGTGTAGTGGTTGAGAGCTGAACCAATAGAAAGGCCTCTTTAAGTCTGTCACCCACCTAAGGCTGGAGATCAAGGGGTTCAGGTTTACAAGAGTAAAAATGAATAACATTTACCCACTGACATTAAGTTTGATACTCAGCAGGAAGAAGTGGGGTGGACCCTAGGGAGCCCCCACCCAGGTATTGGTAGACATCATGAGCAACAGTACAGGTATTGTAGCATGTGGATGGGCTTGCATATGTGTTGTATGTGTAAACAGCCAGTAGTTGGTGCAATATGGTGGTAAAGGACTTCTGGTTCCCCAGTCCACTGAGCACATTCCTAAGGTGGTTTTGTTCTGCTGCTACTCGCTGATGGCTAGTCCCTAATGTTAAGGGTGAGAAAGGCTGATCAGGTGTCGCGCTCGGACTCGCTGATGGCTAGTCCCTAATGTTGAGGGTGAGAAAAGCTGAATCGGGAGTCGTGTGCCTTGTTAACCGTCGTGCACTTACGGAATGAAGACCTCTTATCGGAATGGCTGTGTATTGATCAATGTCACGACTTGTCTTATGTGCCTGGCATTCCTTCCATGAAATCCAGAGTGTGGAAACTAGATATTGATTGGTTGTGTTTTGTCAACGTGATGTGTGGCTGATGCTGTGTGGCCAACGCGGTTTTCAAACCTTGAGTGGTCCTAGATAGGGTCATATACGGGTCCAGTGTGGCATGTGTGACCACTGTGTCTGTGTGTGTGTGGTGTTGTAAAAATCTCTAAGAAAGGTATCTTGAGTTTTGGACCCGGTGTTGAAAGTTTTGGGCTGACCAAGAGTGATTTGTGGGTACCAGAAGATCACAAATTTATTGTTGTGCAATGCATGCGCTTCAAGCCCTGAACTACAGTCTGGCATGGACTATGGGGTAATCGACCCAGACTGTTTAAGGTGATATAAATTAATGACTCTAGGACTGCAGAGAGGTGTAGTTGGGGTAGAAATAGCTGCAAGTTAGTCTTAATCATGGTGCGGATTACACAAGGGATATGCGTGTTAGAAGGGCCAAATTATGAACACCAAGAATTGCTAACATTTGAAGCTAATTCTGAACCTGACATGGAAAATAATTAATTTCTGAGGACACTTAATTAATTTGAAGAGTTTTGGGTTAATCAGTGACATAAAGTGGTCAGGGGAAGCTCATGAGTTATAGTGCGCCCTTGAGCGCGTTTGGATGTTGAGTGGCCTAATGTCTAGTAGTGATGATGGAAACGATCTACTGTGCTCAAGATGAGGTTACTGATAGGTACTTGTGATAAGCTTAGATCCTCAAGCAGAGGATGGTGATATTTGACCAACACACGTAAGCATTGGTGACTTTATAAGTCACGTGACTTTGTAAGTCACGTGCACGTGTATTGTTGAAGCAACGCGCTTAGAGACTGATCATAGTACTGATGGCGTACAGATAAGACATTTTTTAAGGGTTATGTGTATAAATAGGGTAGAGGTGAGCTACCATCATTGTGACCAATACAAGTGAGCTTTCGGGCGTTGGAATAGTCAGTTATAACTAATAGTAATTACAGACAATTCAATCATAAGGCCTTGATGCATCGGTGCACCCGCACGTTAGAGGGCTTGACCGGGATAGCCAGTGAAATCAATGAAAGCTAGAAAGAGATCTCAGAGATAGCCACAGAGCCCAGTTTGGGAGTTGTGGCCAAATGTGAGAAATCTTGAAAATACCAGATGAAAGCTGTTGATATCCAGACTCCAGGTTATATAACATGAAAAATGGTTGTTTGATGCGTTTTGGGTGCACGTCGCTTGTAACGGTGTCTGGTTAGTCTTGATGCTCCAAATCCTTAACCCATGAAAGTGTAGAGGTTGGAGACATATAATTTGGTCGACAGACCGTGAAACATGTAATAGCACACTGTTTCCAGGGGAAGCGAGGTGAGTTGAGTCTAGGGCAAGAAAACTTGAAAGAAAGCATGAGTCGTTAATAGAGAGGGTACTTAGGCAGTAAGCCCTGGGTCATGTTGTTTGTGCAAGGATTGGCCTCCATATGGTGATAGAAAGGGAACTAACACGAGAAATCGCGGTTAGGACAAGTGTCGATGTTGCGCAGCGGACAAAATGGTGAGATGAAGTGGGTGGGGCGCTTTGAAAGTGAGATGATGGAGTTTGAGTTTACATGCTTGTTTAGTTGTCATGACGGGTACGTATTATATTCATTTCGTCATTTGAACCCGTCGAGGAGACTAATCTTCAATTGTTGTCTGAGGTATTACTACGGTATACATGAATAGTGTCTGTAGACTTCGAACAGGATTTCAACACGTTGGAAGGGGTATTTGTGAGGATGGTCGAGGAATTGATACTCCAATGTCCAAGGACTTTGTGGCTAGTAGTAGGCCAGAGTCCAAGGATGGGGAGTCAGTAGTGGCAGGCACACCACTGGCTCCTGGCCATCGGTACTGTGAGCTTAAAGGGTCACTGCTGTACATTGCCACCACCACCAGACCTGACATTGCAAAGGAAGTTGGTGTGTTGTCAAGGTACAGAATGAGCCCTGCCACTTCGCACTGGAGTGAAGCCGTTGGAGTGCTTAATTATCTTGGGGACACCGAGAGTTAGCTTTAACTCTTCTGCATTGTGGATGCCAACTATGCTGGGGACCTCGACCATCGGTATTCGACTACAGGCTATGTTCTGTCAGTGTATGACAGTGCTGTAGTATGGGGCAATAACAAGCAGAGCTCAGTAGCGACCTCCAGTGTGGAGGCTGAGTTCATGGCTGCTAGCCATATTGTGAAGAAGGTCAACTGGCTGCGGGGCTTCATGGAGGAGATACGGGCAGCACCTTGGAGAGTCCAAACGTTTTGTGATAACCACGCCTTAAGGGTGCATAGCTAATCTGAGGAATACCCTCTACTCCAAGTATACGAAGCCCATTGCAGTGACTTTCCACTATGCTAGGGAGGCCGTAGGAAAGGGGCTGGTAGATATCCTCTATGTGGAATCTGCTCACAATGTGGCTGACATTATGACCAAGCCACTTAACAAGCCCGTGGTATTGGTCATAGGGATTCACTAGGACTGAGAAGATACACATAAAGCATGCAGGCAAGGGGAAGTGTTGAGTCGTGTACATACATTATAGGGTGCCTTGTGCTCGAGGTGATCTTCAAGTGTACAACACTAGGATACGGGTTCACTATCCACATAAGGTGCCTCGAGACACGCTCGGATGAGGTCTATTTCGAACATAAGGTACATTGTGATCGTGATCACAACTTTGTGATCGAGCTCTTTAGTCTGATGTCGTCGCTTAGTTTGTCAACTGGTTTGGAAGATCCTGGGCATTCTCAGATGCTAGTCTTGTCCTGCAGTTGCATGTGTTGAACAGGAGACAGGCGTATGGACTGTAGTTGTGAGTCGACATCCTTAACGACCTGTCTGCTGCGTTTCCAGGTGATGCCGAATGCCCATAACCTAACACATATACCCATCCACAGTACGGCCACTAGATCTACTGATGAGACCTTGATCCAGGGGTCAACTGTGGGTACTTCTGTGGATAAACCGGTGTCTTCAAGGTTCAGGAAGGGTCACATAATAAGTGCTGGCGATAGACCATTGGTTAAGCCAACACCCTCAGTTTGAGTGTCAGGACCGCTCTTAGGAAAATCCGTTTGGACATCCCATGTACGTCTGTACTGACTGAAGTGATTTGTGTTGTGGCTTGTTTTCAACGTTTGGACAGGCGGATTTGCAAGCACTTTTTTCTAATGACTTCGATATTCCTGCATTTTTCGGTTCCTTAAAAGCCAATTTCCCCTTAGATAATGTCATGCATGACGGAATGGAACGGATCGTCATATGGAAGGGATCGTCAAATGAAACATTTGTTTAAACGTTTAATTTTAAGCCAAGTGCATTTACTGTATATAAAACTTTGGTGCGCCTGTGAGAGAGCCATAAGAAGAGACATACGCCACGTTTGTTGGTCTTCGCGATATCGATGTGATGACGCAGCTGAAACTCATATATGTCTTGTATAATGCATACACAGAGTTATCTGATACGTTCATCACTGGTTGCCACGCCTAATTACATTGGGTCTAGACCTTGCACAGCAGCGTATGATATGCTCTTGCACAGCAGCGTATGATATGCTCTTGCACAGTAGCATATGATATGCTGCGTATCTCGTGTGCACACTGCACATGGACTGATAGTTGTGGTCATCACAGACCAACAAATGAATTTCTTGAGTACTTGCTGATGTCAATTACGACTTCTCAAGAAGTTCAGCAGCAGTGAGCGTAAAGAGATTACTCGTTGGGTGCTCAAATCCTGAATTCCGAGTGACGCCGAATTGCATCTTGAATATATAATTATCCATAATTTGACAGCATTTTTTTTGGGAACGTAGAGGCAAGGGGACGAGTTTAAAAAGATAGTGCCTGACAACCCCAGAAGTACATGGCGTAGCAACGGAAATTGGCGGCAGGGTATTGCTTAGATAGGAGGGTGTGAATGACAAATAAAGTGATGATAACGATAAATGTCTTGAGTAAACATTGGGCTTCATAAGTTAATCAGGTCTTTAAAGTGTATATTACATGTAGGAATGGTCCGTTCATACAAATAGTTTCGTCCTGTGACTGTTTGACAAGCCTTCGTTGACTGCGATTGAAAGCAGGTTCTAGGCGGATTCAGCTTGCCACGTCTTAGTAAATGTGGATCCTGGAAAGGGTGAGGATGAGCATGAGTGTGCCTACAACTTCCAAGTAGACGTCAAATATGTCTGTATATATACTAATGGAGAAAACCCACCGTAATGCTTGAATCCACGTCGTGTTTTTTTTGGGGGTGGGGGGGGGGGGGGGAGACGGTGCACATTAAGGTGTGGCGAATGTAAACATATAGTATGCCTTAAAACACTATGGCATGCCGTGGTTCATAGGGGATGGACATAGACACAGAGGTCAATTGCAAGTGGTTCTCCGTCCTTTCACCCCCCAGGGCCGGCACTGTAAACCAAGCCTTGCTCTTGTTGGTTTCTCGCCCCTTCTGCCCATTTTCAGAGGTATTGTTATAATAATAGCTCAATGGAAATGGGCAGAAGGGGCTAATACCTCTACGGAAACGGGCGGAAGGGGCTTATAACTGAACACAGCCTTGATGGACTCCCAATAACCAGAGGCGCAAAGTTCACTTAACACTTGCATTCAAAATTTGGTGCTAGGTTCGGGCTTTCAAATAGCATGGCAAGGATATAAAAACTACTTCACTGTCGCTTCTGAGATTTGATAAACCGCAACATGGCCGAAAACATCTCGACAAGTGTGACTGCGGAGTGTAACGCCCATGCCGTCCCATATTGCAGAATTCTCTACTAATCGACAAACTATCGAATTGATAACAGCTTGATGAAATCTGGCTGTCCGTGGGGGAAAAATACGCACGAAAGAGCAATTACCTTCCCTGAGAACCAAAATTACACCTCATGGGGACTAGTGTTTAGTATCAAACACTGATTTCAACTCCACCAAATGCGGTTGAAAATATCTTATGTTGACACTTGTGAATAATCCATCACCTTTGACCCCAAAAACCACTGGCTGGACCAATCTCTGCGAACAAAGGAGCCCCACTCAAAGCAAGCTGCTCGTCTTCCTCACCTAAAAACCTCCTGCAGTGTCTAGGCATATGATGCAACCCCCCCGCCCCCCCTCCCCGTGTTAATGTGGTAATGGGCTTCCATTACCAAATGCGACATCACACTCTGAGGTCAAAGATCTCAATGCACAATGGCCCGTCTGCAAGCTTCTGGTTGCCTACTTTAGGGTATTTATAGCAAATCCTACCTAAAAAAGCCAGCACGTTGTTGAAAGTGCACTTGTTGGCATACACGCATAACCCCAACTCAGGTTAGTCTTGCGTTCCAGGCTTTGATGTTGGCCTGGACGATGTTGCAAACTCTATTTATGCCGAGCTATTTCCTCCAAACAAGGTGTCCATTGTCTGCCAGCGGAGCAGCTCATCCTGTCCCATCAAGGGCTGTGAGTAAACGCGGCCGAATGATCAGCTATTGCCCTTCAATGTGGAAATCGATGGGGAAGAACAAGAAACATGCATGAACAAAGTTAATGGTGCAACCGAGATGCACACGGCAAGAGAATGGAGTTGACAAGGACCTGGGGCGTGCCACGGCAAACTCCTCATAAGTGTGGCACAGAAAATGTGGTTTGAATCCCAGCGGTTCCGAGGGATCATACCTGCAGGTTCTGTAGCGAGTCAGCAGATTGCACTGCTGTTTTGAGACGCATGAAAAATTCTTGGTCATCGCCTTCAAATGCAGTTGCCGCAAGATGTAGTGCTCTTGCCAGGGCCATTAGCCGTAGGCGAGGACTATATTCTGCATGGCAGACGTAATACTTGGCCACCTCAGCTACTAGCGCTATCACACAAACTTAATTATACTGCTTATAGCTTTGTAAAGAGCAGCAGAAGCAGAAGTTCAAGCATAGGCTTGCAGCCAACATTCTGCAGAAATATGCGTCATGGACAAACAGCATTGGTTTGAAGTCAAGTAAGCCAAGCATCATCAAAACTTTCTGGCCTACTACCTGACGGACAGGCCCTGTGCGTATTTGAGCAGATACGCACACCCACACTTGTTATCTACTCTTTGTTTGTGAGAAGTGACGGGTGTACCAACCTGAAGCGAGAAGCAAATGTCTGCGATTTGCCCTTTCTCCAGTGTCTTGGAAACTAAAGTCATAACTTATTGCAGTGTTTCTAGCACCATCAGACCTCACGGGGTCAGATGAGCTTCCGCTGCCATGCTGATCAGCTGTCTCTGGTCCAAGTCCATTGCTACAGTCACAGATGGGGCAGCCTGATGGTTCCATGTCTGGGCCAGCTGCTGGGTCTGCTAAGTCTGCAACGGCATCTGCATTGGAGGACTGTGAGGATTGTGCACCATCAAGGCTTCCATCCTGTTGGTTCCCATCTGCAAAGTCTTGTGGGGAACTGGTGTGGGCATCATTCAGAAGACTTTCACTTGGTTCCATGGGCACGCGGGCTAGATGTCCGTCCAACATCTCAGCTGCACGTTTAGCAGCACGAGCAAGGGGGGACTCTGCAATCTTTCTACTGTCTGAAGTGTCAGCAGTTGATGCCAGAAAATGCCCGCCACGGCTCGCGTTCGGAAGAATCAGTCCGGCATTTGCCCCATTTCTAGGTGGCCCGATGTCATTTGCACTGGCGTATGTGGAAGGGGATTTAGGCAGGGATGTAGCAGAATGCGCCATAGGTAGTTTAGTGGGGTTGAAATTGCCAAGAAGTGGGATCACGTGACCTGTTCAGCAGCATGCCCTATGTTGCTGTTGGCTTTGCGGGCTCAACAAACGTCCTGCTAATTTTGGAGAAGCTAGGTGTGCACCAGGCATATGATCAGGCGAATTGGTGCAAGGCCGATCAGACAATAGCATGAAATTGCATAAGTCTACATTGTTTGGTTTCAGTCCAACTTTGAGTCACATACTTTATAGCCTTTTAATGAAGGACGGAATAATAGCATCTAAAGAGTAAAGATTGTGTTGGACAAGTAATGGACATGTCATCTATACTGGCATGTATTGTACCCTGCAAAACTATCATGGTCTGAATGTCTACCACGGCACACAGCCTCACGTCAAAACATTGTCTTTCCTCCAGGGTATTTCCCATACCCTCAGGAATGAGTCGTGGTACTGGAAGCTTTCTGAGCGGGAAGAAGGATAAAATATCCCTGTCTGGTATCACAACAGGAATATCTGTAGGCATTCTGAGAGTCACATCTCCTCTTGAAGTAGTTCCAGACACCTGGCTTGCACTTGGAGCTGGAGCAGCCATGGGTGCTTCAATAGGCTGCACTGCAAGCCAAGGAGCTACAATGGGTGGATAAGCAATCTGGCCTGGGGTTGATTCTGCAAACACAAGCCACTGGCTTTAAGATATCCTGTGCAACAATGTCCATGTAGTATAGCCAATGGCATTGGAATGGATAACCAGGGTGGATCCGTTGAAAAAATGGAGTTCAGAAACCTTGCTAGGTGAGCACACACGTACGCACACACGTGCGCGCGCCAACCCATCCCCACACAGAGAGAGGCCGGGGGGGGGGGAGGTTGAAGAGATGGAGAAGGGGAGGGACGAAAGCATAGAGAGAGAGAGAGAGAGAGAGAGAGAGAGAGAGAGAGAGGAGGGGGGGAGGGGGAGGGAGAGATGACAGAAATCGTAGCTGACTCTATAAGATGGATGCATATTAGCTACAAGGTCATGTAAGGGTATCTTCAGACCTCTTTTATTTTATCCATTCCTAAATAGAAGCTACCCCCACCTGTCCATCAGTGCATTCGGTTCTGAAATTTTCTGTTGTTCCTCTTACCTTCTGATGCTAGCCGCTCTTGAGATTGACGTAAGTTGGTCTCTTCCAGAGGCACCTGCCAAACAAAACAGGTCAATGTCTCTAATAGAGACTTTGCCAAGAATAGTCCGGCCTGAACATTATCGGAATGATGTTAATCTCACGGCCTCGTGGCCATTCACACCAACTCGGGGTTGCAACCTCAGATGGAAAAGAGCATTGTCACGTCTGCAGTGCCCTGAATGGCTTGTTCATGCGGAAACATTTGAAGCAAAACGTATCACATGGCCTACATAAGCATTTTGTAATGCTTAATGACCTTGCAGAAAAGTGCCTGGGTTTACCAGAGGGGAAGGAGGCAGTGCGACTGGACTAGGTTGGAGAGGGGGTGATGGTGGCTGTGGAGGCGGTGGCGGGGTGGCATCACCACAGTCTGGCGCACGGAAAGAGCATGTCTGAAGAGGTGGGCAACACTTGCCTTGCGGAGTGAACAGCCCACAAGGAGTGCAGAGGTAAGTCAAGTGCTTTTCATGTACAACCCCAGCAGGGATGATCCACAATTGCAGAATAGTTGCCTGCAAAATAAGTTTTTCAGTCGAATTTTATTTCTGTAAACCAGGGAGGTACTGATAATGTCGATTCTAGATGCATGACAGACTCTTTACAAATGAACAAAGCAATGTCCATCATGAGGACGAAATATCTGTGGCAAACTTTTGCTTCAATAAACTGCAGCACTTGAGCCCCGAAGTAGTGAACTGTATGTCAATGGCCCAGAACTTCAATAACATGTTTTGCTGCCAACATTGAGATACGTTGCGCTAGCATTGCAAGATTGTAATTGATGGGTGATTGGGGCCATACAGCATTTGGCACATTGCCATGTGAATGCCTTCGTACTTTTAGGTATGATCCGGGCCAGTTGGGGTATGCAACATTGTTACGTGCAGGTTTGATTACTACCCTGAATTAATCAAGCTGAAAAACAAATCCATTACCCATGAGAAAGACAGTGTATCAGATCAATTTTATGTTCTGAAGGAGGCTCTCAGATGTGATATGGCATGAAGATGGAATCAATTATCATTTGGGTTGTGTGGATGACAAACCAAAGAGCATGTCAAACATAGACTTGGCCTCAGAACATAATGGAATTTGCCTTTCAAACAGAGGTACGAGGTTTTACGAGACACACTTGGCCCTCAGTTTAAGTTTGCGAAATATGTGACATAGAGCTGGGAATTACCCTGTCACCGGGAGTACTTGCAAAATCAATGTGAATAGGAACTAGTCCGTGTGGTAATGTGACCACATGGCAAATTAGTGTTGTGTCAAAGTATGATATCGCAGGACTTTCATACAAAAGGGCGCCATTCAACACTAGGCGCATCCTGTCACTGTGGCGGATACAGACTCTGCATCACCACCTCCCCATCCCTTCAACATGAAACACCGCATTTTTAAGCGGTCATGGCAGAGGTCTATTGACAACCCGCCTTAGCAGATTCCAACTGCCTTGCAAAATTGGCTACAAAAGTTGCAGGGAGTCAAGAGGCAGAGTCCTCTCTTGACTCCATGGCTGATAAATGCAAATGAGAATGGACATCACCTGTATTTGTGATAGGCTGCTTGACTTCTAGTTTGATTTTGATATGAAATCAGGTTGTTTCGCCTGACAAGGACATAGCCTTCAAGCCGCATGCCAAAACAGCTAGTGTACAGATGTTCATCCAGCCCAGGGTAACCAAGTATGGGGACGCCTAACACCTGTTGCAAAGACATGCCCACCCACCAAGAAGAATATTCAGAACAGGAAAAACAAACCTCCACTAAAGATTGCGAAGTTGACCTTCTAGATGATGTAAGCGCCGATGGTGTGTAACTTGGCACAATCAAAAACTGATGCAGTATGAGACAGAGGTATCTAGCATTTGAGGGAAGAAAGAAGGGAAAGAAACTTTGATGTACAACAGTACGATGTTACAGTGGTTGAGAACGTACCAGGTTTTTCGGAAAATGAGAGTAAAGGTTACATCAAGGTCGGAAGGAGTTACAATAAAAACCAGCCACCAGAGTCGAAAAGCGCAATGCCAACAGTGAAGAGGAAAGTATGCTAGAACTGCAGTCAATGTTTGTTTGGGAGCATGAACGGTGCTATATGAAACAACGTAGAGAGAACGAAAGGAATCAGTGGTTAAATGGGGTGATGAGAAGGTCCAGATGAAATTGCGAGTTTTTAATGCAAGTTGTCAGGAAACTGCACCTTGGAGACTTTGGGAGAAATGCAGAATACTGTGCGAAAGATAGGGAAGGCATAAACAGGTATACCAATGGTTTATACGTTTTAATTTGTCTTTACTGGTCGCTGTCACTAAACAGCAAGTACTTAAATAATGTCAAAATCTCCTCAATATGGAGTGGGACATCTGTACTGATGGTTTACACTTGCCGAAATAGCTTAACAACAGATAATCTGTCAGTGCCGAGATTTGCAGGTGTCCCCCTTCACGTTTCAAAATAAGGGGCTAGTTGTCACCATGCTCGCCCTCAGAGTCACGGTAGGGGTTCCTTAATACACCAAAGCCTGTGCATGCATCCATTACCAGAAGCTTTTGGGGCATGCCTGATAATCCAAAGCCGTTTGGCATCTAGACGGACCTCTTGCCAAAGAGGATAAGTTTGGAACTTTGACATCATTAATCTTGGGAGGGGCTTGGCACGTTTTTATCGCTTCAGGGTAGTAAGTTGCCTGTCCCCAAGAGGCTTAGTGGGAATGCACTGGTTCTTGACCTTGAATCCACTTCACCCTCTCCTGGGTGCATCTTGTAAATGGAGATATGCATCCCTATAAACCGCTTGTAAACATTGTGTTGATATTCCAGTATGCAAAAAACACCAGGTTCGTTGCAACTTCACAAGGCAAGCAATACTGAATGTATTAACAACAGTCCCAATACTGTGTCTACATCATGCAAGGAGTTGAACTCTATGCAAGACAGGAGATTAAAATAAACTCCATGTCTGATCTTACATTTCTTCAGCCTACTTACAATCTCGTGTATGCGGACTTAGGGGACGCACCTTCAAACCATATAGCAGGGTTGTTCCGTTCATAGTATCCGGTGAAGGTCTCCCAGCTTTGCAAGTTGAATCAGCAGCTTCACATAGGTAGCACAATGAGGTATTTCCCGTAATTGAGCTATCTGCTAGTGTGGTCAGTTCAGTAACAGACCAACTGCATAATCAGGGCCATGAAAGAAGTTTAAGCAATACCCTCAGTACCTATGCTTCCAGATGTCTGAAGCGTTGGCGGGTGCTCAGAACGCATGTCCACAAGACAAAGACCAAAGAGACAAAGTTTATAGTTTTGATAACGTCTTGAGTGCTTGAGCATGTCACTGTCTTCCTGCCTCTGAAAACTTTGATTTCAGATAGCACCGCTGGTGTAACAGCCAGAAGATCAGAAATATATAGCTATCTGAAATGTCAATAAGTGAGTCATAGATGCAGACATATTTCAGAGCTTAGCACCGGGTCGACGGAAAATGTGTCGAATTTTTCCTACAGGAGTGTCAGTGTGGCTATATATCTGCTACTGACAGCTTTGGTTTTAGATATCAAGAGCCGAAACAACCAGAGGAACCCATGCTTTTAAACGTGCATGATCAGGGGAAGTCTTGAGCGCTCCACTATTCTGGCAGACGCTAAGCGTACCAACGGCATTAAACTGCGTCAAAATAAAGGGCTCGTCCAAGTATTCTAGGCACTATGGAAGCTTACTACCAGGGCTTACCAATGTTTGTGGAAATGCCTGCAGGCATGATGTTATTGCAAGGCATTGTGGTTGACAGGGGACAATCCAAGAAAGATGTTCCCTCACAAGCCGTTGTTGCTTGCACATAATTAAATTTTGGAAAGCTCACACTCCACCAGTAATCTGTTCCAGTAATGTTGGTCAAGACAATTGCAAAAACCGGATTGTCAAACCACTCCACCTGCAAATGTGCGTCAGTTTCTGAGAGTCGATGCATATTGTCTCTATTTAGTCAAGGTTGGGGTATGTCAAACACTTTCTCTAAAGGGGCGGAAGAGGACGCCTGTGAGTCTTGTCTGATGGCTGGCTACATAAGGAGCCCATTGAAGGAAAAATATTGAAGTGACACAATTGGGTGTTACAACTGTAATGTTACCAGGAGCTTTCACAGAACTATAGCCTGAGCAGCCATTTTCAATTCAGTGAGTTGCCCTCAAGCACTTTGCTAGTCTAGTCATGGTTTAAGACACGTCAACATTTGAAAGCATAACAACAGAAAACAAAGGAAGAAGCAAGCTTTTGACTGTTTCTGGATGTGTATGAATTGCTGTGATACAACATCAGTTGAACCACAATAGGCATACCGTGCACCCGTTCATTGCCTGGCCATTGTAGATTTTAACAGAACGACCTCCTGCTACTAGTATGTCCTGGCAATTTTGTGTGACCTGGATCTGTGCCAGCGTAACATTGGAGATGCCAAACCACCGTGCACTGACTGCATAATCAACCCCCAGAACAGTGTATTAAAGTGGAAGAAACAGCATTTGTGCACTTGGTGATGTGCCATGCAGACTACTTGAGTGATGCTTTAACAAATTTTCGCATGCTGTACAAACGCTTATGGCAGTCAACACAGCCATACAAATGAAGACCGTCTATGTTCAGCAAGCTCTTTTGCTCTTCGAAAGACACAGTTCTCCTCTTGTGAAGTGATGCTACAACCACATCTTCTAAACAAAGCTTTAGCACAGGTTGAGAGGATTCCTCGAACCTCTCGTGATCCCCAGTTGCTTTTGGGTGAACGGCCACCCCGAAAAGTCAGGAGCGGCACTTGGGTCTGAGCACACGCCATAATCAATTCTCCCCTTGTCCTTGGGTAACGTAAAATTTGCTGATGTAAAAAGGATCCCCGCGTGAAGTTCAGCTTCGACGCCGTTCTGTGCTTACCCAAGCGCTCCACTGTCGTAAGAATACCGAACCTTTTTCGCCTTCAACAGGCTATGCAGAAGAAACCAGACTGACGCTAGCCTCAAGACTAACTATTATCACAAGTAAAGAAGTGATTCGCCTTCTACTTTTCAGAAGGTGTGAAAATGGAGATCAATATCAAGTACTAGAAGGCTCATCTTGCACCTTAGAAATTAGTAGTGATACTAGCCCAACGATCTGAAGAATTCCGGCCAGTCTGTTAAGACATTGCCGCATGAGCTCAGCGATTCCTGCGTCTCCCAACGGGAGTCACGGTCCACGGTGACTGCTTCACTTGGAGCCCCATGTGGAAAAACCCTTAAAGGCAAGGAAAACACAAAATCATGTCCACTCCCACAAGCTTCCCAGAGCATGAGGGCATTGTCGACTTTGAAATTTTTTCATATACAAGTTTATTGGGTCTCCACCTTGCGGAGATGTCTCGAGTCCGCAACTTGTGAAATCTACCGTCCTTGGACAGTCCAAGCTGTACTCCACGCTTCCAGGAAACTTCAAATAGAGGGATATATACTAATCCCCGGCAGTTTTTGTTTCGGAACTTCCGGGCATGAAGTCCGGGGCCCGGAGTCCGGGAGCTCCGGAACCCTTGAAGTTCCACGGTGGAACTTCCACCTGAATGAAGCTCTAATGCGAGCAAGAGATTGTAGCGTGTCCATTTGCCCAGCTGGACACTCATGTGCCAAGCCAGATGCACTGCCACATGCATCTCAAGAGATTTTCCGACTGAAGTTCTGCACACTTGTATTGATTTATCACCAGCAATCTTGCCTAAAGCCTCTTGTGACAGCAATTGGTTCCCCAACTTCCCGCCCCTAATGTGGATGGCGTGCGCGCGTGCGTGCGTGTGTGCGTGTGTGTGTGTGTGTGTGTGTGTGTGTGTGTGTGTGTGTGTGTGTGTGTGTGTGTTGTGTGTGTGTGTGTGTGTGTGTGTGTGTGTGAGAGAGAGAGAGAGAGAGAGAGAGAGAGAGAGAGAGAGAGAGAGAGAGAGAGAGAGAGAGAGAGAGAGAGAGAGAGAGAGAGAGAGAGAGAGAGAGAGAGAGAGAGACAGACAGAGAGCACGCGCGCGCGCGCGCGCGAGAGAGAGAGAGAGAGAGAGAGAGAGAGAGAGAGAGAGAGAGAGAGAGAGAGAGAGAGAGAGAGAGAGAGAGAGAGAGAGAGAGAGAGAGAGACAAGGGGGAGTAATGTGGCAACTCACAGTTGATATCGCTTTGATATTCGGAACAATGGGAGGTCAGAAGGATCGCGAATTAATTTGCGAATAGCGTGCAAGACTGAAACGAGATTAGAGCTAGTGAATAAGTTGTGATGAAGAATGGGGATGAAACCGATGTGTGGTAGGCTTCACGATTCTTAACTAGATATCTGCAGGGCATTAATGTCACAAATCACCACACAGTCTCGGAGTCCTAGTGCTGAGGGCCACATGCACTTCACTTAGATAGAAAGCACAATGGCCAAAATCAGTAGCCACTGTCACTAACGTGTACCACAGGAACTCAGACGTCCTCTGTCACCTGCAAGACCCTCAGGCTTCAAGCAATTTTGCAAATCTTACTCTGCAGTCCTGCCAGCACTTCCTGACCAGACTACAATCAAGACTGTTAGCGACCCAGAGGATGGATTTTAACCAGCTACCAACGCATCTGCATGTCCAAAAGGGTAGACTTCATAATTTCGCCTGCTAACACACTTATAACAGCCCCCCCCCCCCCCCCAACACACACACACACACACACACACACACACACACACACACGCGCGCGCGCGCGCGCGCGCGCGCGCATGCACGCAAGCGCGCGCTATAGACCCGGGGGGGGGGGGGACCCTCTTCGATTCCCCTCTGCCAACTAACGGAGCTGACTCACTCCTCTCCCCCTCTCTCCTAAACCTTTCTCCCTCTTTCCATCACCCCACCTTCTCCCCCCCCCCTCTCTCTCTCTCTCTCTCTCTCTCTCTCTCTCTCTCTCTCTCTCTCTCTCTCTCTCTCTCTCTCTCTCTCTCTCTCTCTCTCTCTCTCTCTCTCTCCCCCTCTCCCTCTCTTCCCCCCTTCCTCCCACCCCCCTCTCTCACCCGCACGTGCGCGCCTGCGAGCGCCCGCCCGCGCGCGCGCGCACACACACACACACACACACACACACACACACACACACACTCTCACTCTCACGCCCAGCCAATACCAGCCATGCTCTATAATGTCTCCCCTGCCACTGTGGTTGGGTAGGCTACATTCTGGAACAGCCACCAAGCAGTTAAAGGGGTGGTTCCTCTGCCTGCGCAAGCGCTTTGGCAATGTCCCAGAAGTTGGCAATGCCCCGCTCCTCCAAAAATTTTCTCGCCGCCCCCTCTGTCCTTACAATCTCTTGGTAAAACTTATCAAAGGCCGGCTTCTTCACAGTCCCTTGCCAAACTAGGTCACACTTGTTTGGGGGCCTGCAACACCACGCAGCATCCCATTTTGTGCCCAGCCACTTCACCACTGGAGCACTGAGCCCCCTTTTGGTCAGTGGCACCACACCCCACACCATCAATTCAATACGTACCGTGATGACTCACATATGAGGAATCTCCTGATCAGCTGCCCAATCTTTTGTCCACCCTGTCTAGGGATCTAAGGATACGGACCTACAAATTTAAGCAATAATTTACAGGACTTGAAAGATGTTCCAACTACATCAAGCTGCAAAACGGCTTTCTCAATGAAGAAATCAATTTTTGTGCTGCAGATGGAAGTTGCAGGAGCAGTGCGACAACCCAGAAGTGGTGGGTCTACAACAAAATCTGTACTGCTTTTGTAGGGTTACCATGAACTATGAAGCTCGCAAATGTCTGCATGTGTCCGTAATGACATTGGAGTACCTCCCGCACACTTAAGGGCCCTTAACAAGCTTATGCTTCTTCACATATTACGAACAACTGCAATTCGTAGGATATCCAGGGATTTTTGTACAACTTGCCAGCATTGACACAACTTTGCAAGTCCCATGAGTCAAATCAAAGCCAGTTCGACCCTCCTGCTGAAATGAAAGACAGGCACACTACTCCATCAGGAAAACATGCCGGCCCATCCCTCTTCTCACTGGATTGGCAACCATGCTTTTGGACGTATCACTCAACCACTCGAGGCAGCAGCATTAGATGGGGACTCACAGAGCAGCTTCTCGATCCTGGTCATCTCTGCCTTGCTCCCAGTTTATCCGTCGCAACATCAGCTTGTTGTAGCGCTTCTGAGCTTTCTCGCCACCCTCGACAACAACTATCGCCATGTCATCTGTTATAACCGAACATCCGGTCATATGTAACTCCTGCTCGCAATCCCAGCCGATACCACCACCATTCACTGAAGCAGTCATCATGTAGTGTGTATTGGAAGCAAAAAAGCTTTCAAACATTAAGTGTGAGTGTCTCAAAGAAGTGAAGAATGAAATGCATTTACACCAAAGGAATGGCATACCTTGAATTCCCACACAAGGATCAATCAAACAGAATGTGAAGAACAGGGGGGGGGGGGATATGGAGGAATTGAAAGAATTGAAGGATGAAACTTCGTCGAGCCAAAAGGCTTGCATATTTTGAGTTCCCACCCACAAGCATTTAAGCAATCAGAAATGTGTCTGAAATGCCAATGCAATATTATTCTTGGGTGGTAACAAAAGCCCCGAAGCATTAAATATCTCTAAACCGAATTAAATTGCTTAAGAGTGTAACTCCATCCCTGTCCAGGCCCGTGCACCTTTCCGCCTTCCCCAAAAACAATCTTCTGCAGAGCCTACCCTGCACCTGCCCTCCTTCTTTGCGATTGGGCCAACTGTTCCTATCTCCCTGAATGGCTTCAGCAGCCCTGAACCCACCCTCAAATAGCCGAACAAATACGGGATCAGAGAGCAACAGCCAAACAGTTCAGCAAACATGTTTGCACACAAGAACAATCAACCTTGCACAAATCAAACCACCCTTACCCCTTCTGAGCTCTTCCAAAATTGCTTCCCCTCCCCCTCAAAGTGCATCTTTTAACTCCATACATTTTGCACTTCTGTAGGCACCTCATACCACCAATTGACAGCCCACACAAATGCGCTTGTGCTGGCTAGCTCGAGCGCGAGAAGCCCTGACCATCTGCAGAGAGACAAGTGAAAATCCTGGAAAAGGTAGGCACAATTTCTAATTCCACACACCTCGGCATTCACACTGACTTTGAACCGCAGTTGCGGGGTCGACAAAAACCTCACACGGTACACCGATACCATTGTAGCCACACCGGCCTCTGCATCTCCAAGCAGCTTCTTCAACTTCTTCTCCTTCTTTTCCATAGGCGTCAGTTTGCGGGCAAGGTTCCTGTCCTCGTGCGCCTGTGCAGCCAAATCGCTTTATATTGTGCACATAAGACCTGACCACCACGTACCGCAAAATAAACGACCCACCCACCCACACCCACCCCCCTTTCTATAAAATTGGGGGGGGGGGGTCACCCAACGCTGGCTCACGAAGGAGGCCAGCAAGTGTGAGTGGGCTGCGATCAATCTTTACTGAGACAAAGTACAAGAGCAACGTACATGACAGACCTCAGCTGTTGCAAACGGAGGAAGACTTAAATTTGGCCTCTGTCAAGCTTTCCTATGCAAGCATGCTCATGCATATTAGAGGCCAAACGATATCTACATCTCCTTCCATGCTTGGTGCAAGCTTGTTGCTTGGGAGTTGTTGTACAAAACAAGAGACTGTGAATATTTGGGGCCCACCTGCTGCCGCTCAAGCATCTGCTGTCGGACTTCCTGCTCTATTGCAGTCGGGTCTGCAGCCGCCTCACTGCCAAGGACCCTCATCATGTTACTGATCCTTATTTTGGGCTTCGGAGGTTCTAATAACCCTTGACGTATCAATTCTTGCTTCTCCTTTTCTCTCTCCAAACGCCTTTGTGTCCTCAGCTTCTTCCGCTCCTGAATGCAATGAAGGCACCATGAAACGGCTGCCATATCAGGGAAAATACTGGGTATTAGGTTGCAGGAGCATGCCTTACAGAAACAGGGCCTCCACATAGCAGGTGAGGTGCATGTGCCCATCCTTTCTGCATAACTTACAAACAACCAAACATACTTTAAAATGAATAATGCAACAATCAGGAGGGTAGTAACACAAAGTTGCACCCTACATTGCTAGAGCATCTGCCCCCATCCATCTCTGCGATACCTCACCCACCAAAGTATTCAAATGAAAATGTGCAATCTGGGTCATCACCCAAGCCTACCTGCAACATTCAGCAGCCTGGAATGAAGTAAACAACAACCAGAGGTCCTGGGAGTCAACAAGAATCAGCCCACCTTTGCAGTAAGCATCAAAGGCATTGCAGGGGGTGGCGGCTCTTCTGCAGGAGGATCTAGAAGGACTGGGTGCTCGATGTAGTGAGTAATCCTATCCTCCCTGATGTTGCCCTCAATTCCGCCTCCCCCTCCATTCTCCTCCCCATCATAATTGTCACGGATTCGGAGGATTCGAGCATCCCACCACTCTACAGTGGGGATTGGAGGAGGAGGCGGCTTTTCCGGCTTCAGGGGCTGTGGTTGGCCAATAGGTATGAGGTTTGCATCTATTGTTTCTAACTGTTCTGCTCTTCGCTCTGCCTTCCTCCGAGCTATCGCATCCTGAACGGCTGCATCTCCAAATTGTGCCTAGACGAGGATACACCACTCCGTTATGCACCGGCAGTGCTGCTGTGCCTGCTCTTCGAAAATCATCAAGAAACGGAAGGGGGGGACACATTTTGTTCCTGACTGGATGCCTGGTTAACGTGGACATGTGTCATGGTGCGTCTGCAAGAGGTTACTGACTTATTCCTACAGCATCACAAAGGCTTGCAGGGGCTTTGAATGTGGCAGGAGTTCAATATCCATCCTCTGTCATGTGCGGGACTTGGTAACGGGGTCTTGACTAATGTGGGTCCAAGCTCACATGTCTTCTTTGCCATCCCCAATGACGTGCCTCACTCTGTGCAATGTTGTTGAAACCAACACCTATCCATGTTCTGAGGAAACTACCATGATATCAATTCGAGCATCATCACCACTACCAAAATCAATACCCCTGCGAAGAAAACACACCGCGCGTGCCCTTAGCACGCACGCGCACGCGCACGCGCACACACGCGCATGCGCGCACACACGCGCGCACACACACACACACACACACACACACACACACACACACACACACACACACACACACACACACACACACACACACACGCGCGCGCGCGCGCGCGAGACCATGGGGAAGAACTCGTCTATAGGGCTGGTGGCGTGACACCACAAACCCTGATTCCTCCATTGCTGAGTCCTGCCAAACACTTCCTGGCACGAGGTGCCACTATGGGCATAGTATGGCAGTAACCGCAAACACTCTGTATTGCTGTAGTTATTCAGACAAGTTGACCTTTTTCTCAAAATGGAAGGGCAAGGCCCCCTGCAGCACCACCTTGCAGAGAAGCTAGTGCCCTAATGATCATCACACGAATCTTTATCAATGTAGCCGTACAGAAGCAACCAATGGCGTATCAGACCCTACAGTGGAGGCAGCATCAAGAGCCTGCCGCATATTTGCTGGAAGGTGTGACCAACTGAACACTGACAGCAGCAACCAGCACCTCAAGAGTACAGGGACAAGGGGGTACGATGTAACTTGTAAGGTCAGGCAGTACAATGTAAACATCAGCAGGTCTAAAATGCAGTCTAAAGCCATTGTCCAAGGCTGTCACCAACCTCCATCCGAAGCCCATGCCGTTCAAGAGATGGGGACATATGAAATGCTCTCTTACCCTTAAACGCGCATTTTCAGCAGCCCGCTCAAAGTATCCTGGCGTCACAAAATTAAAATCTCGCCGCCCTCTTCTTTCCAGTTTTCTAAGGCCTTTATCTCCCAGGGCGTCGTCATAAAACCTGTTTCAGTCAGCTAATGCAGTTCTTTCAAAATCAACATGAAAAACTAGTGATGAGGAAATCTAGACAGCATAACATGACTTCTGAATGCCCTCCATGGGTGAACAACCCATTCAAACAGATAGCACAGTGTCGGAACAACACAGCTTCAGCCGTGTCAGCGCTGTTGACCTTTATCTCCAATCGCAAGAACCAACTTGCACGGCCAAATAATACCGAAATGGCAGACAAACCGACACAGAGCACACACACACACACACACACACACACACACACACACACACACACACACACACACACACACACACACACACACACACACACGCACACGCACACACACACACACACACACACACTCTCTCTCTCTCTCTCTCTCTCTCTCTCCTCTCTCTCTCTCTCTCTCTCTCTCTCTCTCTCTCTCTCTCTCTCACACACACACACACACACACACACACACACACACACACACACACACACAGACGTAAACATACACAGAGGGGGGAAAGGAGACGGAGAGAGAGGGGTAGAAAGGGCGTGGGAGGGCGGGGGGAAAGGGGAGAGCGGGAGCGGAGAGGGGGGGTAGAGAGAGAGTGTGTGTGTGAGAGAGAGAGCGGGGGGGAGCACGGGCCGCGCGTACAAAACCACCACTCACAAAACACTGCTCATGACAGCCACCACTGTAAAGGGGAGATGCAAGATTGAAGTCATGTAGTGTAGGGCAGCATGCCTCTCAGCTGGTGGAGGTTTTGGGGGCGAGGAAGGCACATCTGACTTCGCTAGCTGATCCAATTTCTGATTTATCTGCAAGGGTGCAAATGACGTTGGCGACAGAATTTGATTGGTCACCCAACTTTGCAAAGTTCTTGAAGCCGGGCCGCAGTGGGAGGTGAGGCCTCATATGCTTCCACTCTTGACACTCTTGGCACTCTGACCCCTCTTGGCACTCTTGAAGCTTCACATTGCCTCCAGAGACAGGCATTACTGTTGTTACTGGTGTTACAGCGACCCCAAGGTATTTTACTCTGAACACATGAAGGTACGGGCCATAGACTGCAGTTGAACAACCCAGAGCCAAATTGACACTGCCAACTGCAAAACCCCATGCGGTAGAAACCTCACCTTCAACGTTGTTACTGCCTGGACTGCACGAGCAACAACATTGCCCTGTTCATCAACCTCCCGTCCTTCCTCATTTAACCGCAGTGGGGCAGGCTGGAACGCTGGTCTCTTAGGGGCAGCGCCAGGCATGCCAGGGATGATGCCAGGCAGAAAAGCTGGGGGTCGGACACCCGGAAGAACTCCCACTCCTGGCACAATTGTCACCCCTGGAATTGGAGGTGGGGCTAAACCAACCCCTGGCAAAATGCCTGCAACTAGTCCTGCTGACATGCTTGGAATAGCTGTAGCTGGCTGTGTTGTTGGTACGGCTGCCACGGCTGCAGCAGCGGTCCCTGGCTTTGGCACCTGCCCAGCGCAGGCTTTTTGCAATGAGGCGGGCCCTTGTCAGTGACCAGTCACAAGTCCCTTGAGGTGTACATGCACATCCGCTAGAGTTGGTTGACAGCTTAAGCGCTACATGGCGACAGCAAATCACGAGGTAAGGGTTTTCCTACGAAGTTTGCACGCAGCGTCTAGGAGTAGCTGCATGCTATTCAATTCTCTCTGAAATGTTCCAGACTACAGTTGCCAATGCAAATCCCAATATGTAACTATTTCATGCAATAACCAGTATTGGCAGGTCCGAAAATTAAGCAGTTACCTGCTATGACATTTGATCAACAGGGTTGGTCAGATGTATGACCCAAAACGTCTGGATAATGCAGTGTGATCTTCTTCGACTATTGAAAACTTCAACAACCTCTGGCGCTAATGCATGCGCGGACTCCATAAAAATAAAGTATACACACTTAGGTTGGCCGTGATAGTACGTGGAGTCAGCATGCAGACAAAGTAACCAAGTTAAACATTCGTACAAATTCTCATGTTTTTCCTTGCTCTTTCCCAGCAGACCTCACCTGCTTCAATTTGCTCAGTCTGTCTTGGAGCTCCTTCTTCATTTCAAGCAGTTTCTTCGCTTTCTCCAAGGCATCAACTTTCCCAGTCGTTCCAGACGAAGGAACGCCATTAATAGTAGAGGAGTCAACAGTTCCATTGCTGTCGAAGCGAGACCTCTTTCTACGTGGTTGTTCTTGATCAACGGGCCCCTCTGCAGGCCTTTTGTCCGCCATGCTGCCACTTCCTTGTTTCAAGCGGAGAAACTAATCTCGTATGCACAAAGTAACTTTACAAACGTCCCAAGTCATGGCATCTCTGCCAGATCATCTCGACGCCACTACTGCATTGAGTCTCCACGGAATGCCTGGCACTGGCGTGCTTGATCACGTGGGAGCCGGTACCAGATGCGGAAGATGACCCCCGGCGACTCGCCCGGCCCGTGGATACCGCGTCCTCTCTTAGAGAGAGGGGGGGGGGGGGGGGCGGGGGGGGGGGGCGGGGCGGGGAGGGGGGGGGCACCCAGTATCTCGTTCACTTTCCGGTACCCCAAAACGGTCCGCTCATCAGCGCTAAATGTATTCAAGCTCAAATCACATTCCTAAAACCCTAAACCTAAACCAAAGACCCAAACAACAGTTGTTTCTTGTTTAACTTTGTTTTCCGCGTGCTGTGTGCGTCGCAGCCGGAAACCGACGAAATTCTGCTCAGGAGCCTAAGTACTAAAGGAAAATATCAAATGATCATCGGATGCGCTTCCTTGTTCTAGAATGGTGGAGACTGATGTCCCAGTGTTTGGCGACTGTCTCTGGGTACTGCCGATGTACTGGAAAGTGAACGAGATTCTGGGGCTGTCCCGCCGGGGGGGGGGGCAGTTGGCCCACTGAGTGGGGGCCTCCACCGGTGTTCTTGTCTCATACATGTATACATCATTAGGGTATCGCAAATTACACCAAGCATGGCCCATATGGCCATGATTCTCACTGCGGGCACCCCAGACCTAGCCCCCATGGGACTAAGTATTCTATAAGACGCCGTGTGAACAGTGTTATACACCAGGTACCTTCGTATCATCTGCGTCAATAACAAACCAAGTCCATAAAGTATTCAAGTGGGCGATAACTTGCAAAAAAACGTAATTACATGTGGAGACCGAATTTTTGTTTACCTAGAGCCCGCGAATGAAGGGCAGGCTACAGACATGTGGGCACTCACGTGAGTACTGCAGTGAGGATGCTGACATCTAATTAGATAGGTTGCAAGAGGAAGGCCGACAATCAATTTGAATTGTTGTGCAGGTTCGTTTTCTGTTGCTGGCAGAGCAGGTACCTGGCATGAAGGAACCGTGCTCTTCCAGCGACAGAAAATGAACCATGGCAAAGGGGTACCACTACACGGCGGCCATGGTTGTTTCGCATTTTACTCCCTCAAGCCTCCTCAAATGCGCAACAACAGTCTGTACAGACTGTTGTTACGACTTGAGGAGGCTTGAGGAAGTTCAAAGGGAAACAATCATGCCCGGGGTGGTGGTAACCCTTGCCTCCAATATTGCGTTGGAAATGTCTGGACAGAAAGCATTTAAATGTTGAGGGGAATTTTCCTTTGTATTGGTGTGACCCTTGTGTTTAGAACCCTCATTTGGAATCAGTTCACACACTGGTAACAATGACATTGTACACCTCGTTCTCAAAAGAGATGTACGCATAGAACTGGCAACCGTTCAATAGCTCGTGTGGCCGCACTCTCGGTAATTACCCCTTCAATTAAAGTCTGGGAATGTGGACTAGGGCTGGCAACCGGTTGAATGTACGTTAACTGGTTAATTGAACGTTTCCGGATAGTATACGCTGTACGTACAGTACTGCGGAACGTACACAGGCCCAAAGTTTAAAATGAAAAGTGAAGCCTATCCTAAGCGCACACCATGAATCCTGCATGCCCATAGTTTGCCGCCTGTTAGGCTTTATGCAGTACCACTGCATTACACTTTTGGTACTGTACTACTTGCAGTACATTTGCCAGCAGCAGGGCCCAAAGAAAACGATAGAACTGCATGTACAAGAGAAATTCTATGACGTCTTTAGAAAATTCTCTGCCTCAAACTGCAAAAAGCTGTCGATTGCCTCAGAGCAGTAACAAGAACATCGCAAATTGGAGAATCGTGCGACTTTGCCAACACTTAGTGCACGTTTTAGGACTGGGACATTTTGGACTTAATTGCCGGATGAAGATGATAGAGTCACTGCTGTATATGCTCCTTTATCCTCATCATCAATGCAAGCCCGTTCGTTTGCTGCTTTTGTGTGTGTAGTATTCCGCGTAAACACACATACCGTACACAAGACCAAAGTACACCGTTTGCCAACCCTACTGTACACCCACCAGACCACAGACTTACGACCCACACCTCCTCGAAGTCCTTCAGTTGGCAACCAGGAAACCATGTAGGGGTTAAGAGGAATAAATATCAGGTTTGATGGATGAAATTTGGTCGTAAGCAAGATTAACAGGGGTAATCAAAAGCCAGGCGTCGAGAACGTCACACACACACACACACACACAAACACACACACACACACACACACACACACACACACACACACACGCACGCACGCACGCACGCACGCACGCACGCACGCACGCACGCACGCACGCACGCACGCACGCACGCACGCACGCACGCACGCACACGCACGCACACACACACACACACACACACACACACACACACACAAGGACGCCGGCAGGCAGGCAGGCACGCATGCGCACACGGTCACGCATGCTCACGCACACATGCCTCCTTGAAATCCTGGAAAGCATGCACACATGCATACGTCCTTGACATCCTAGAAAGCATGGACAAAGCATACCTCCTCAAAATCCGTCAGCTGCCAATCAAGAAGCCCTGTACGGGGTAGGGAGGGAATATCGAGTTTGATGGATGACAAATGGTCCCAATCAAGCTAACAAGGGTGAATTCCCTTTATCTGACTCTACATGTCGTTTATATCAGTGAGACGAAGAAGCAGTGAGAGCCTCGCGGAGACAACTGACAAGCCTTCACCTGAAGTCCTAAGCACTCACAATAAACTCTCGCATGTACTAATTGTGTGTTCCATCCTTCGGTTCTCAACTACAGACCAGCAGGTTTACTCCTGGAAGACATCAGGCTACCGACCAGTTGTGATCCAAGAATGCAGCCTTAACAAGCACATTGCATTTTGTAATCCACAGTTTCTCCGACCTTCCGACAGACAGATATCAAGCAGCAAGGCCAGTTACAAATAAATTCACTGCTTGCTACCATATAGACAGATTGTATCACGAAACAGCCTGACAACAAACAACAACAGGCTGACATGGCCCGCATATAATATGACGCCCTGGGGATTGCTAGAGATCACCCCACCAAACCCAATCAACTTATCCAGATGCCGGTACAGCTTTTGTACCGGTAAAAGCTGCACAGGTCTGCAGTCTGAAGAACAACAGTTGTCATACTCAATCCACAAGAGTTATACGAAAGCGGGACAGAGCGTCTGGTATAACAGCAATGTAAGGACCAAATCTATCCACGCTGTGATATAGTTCATGCATGGGAACTGCAATGAGCTCCCACTCCTCTGGTACCTGTGCAAATAACATTTCCAAGTCCTCACAAAAGATAGTTGAAATGCAGATGGCGTGCAGGGTCAACTTGTATTATAACGTGACCAACAAACACTTCTCCCTATCACCACCATCTGTGCTTTCATACAGATAGCGGCTTCCAAAGGGCTGCTGAGGAACAGAGCTCATGGACGTGCGTTTTCGCGATAAAAGTGTGGACATGCTTACAAATTGTTAAACACCCTGTGGCTTCAATATCACCAAAAGGGCTGTTTGCTTTATTCACAGAGTGATGCTAAGGAGAGACAGAAACACCTCCACAGTTAACAATTCGAAGTACTCAAAGTAATGTTTAGCGAAGTGATATCCCTCGCCAAAATCACAAAAGTAAGTTTCCCAAACTCCAGTGCTCACTGAGATTTTTTTATATGTACTGGATAGGCAAAAGCAGAGGTTCGCAGCTACAACCATAGTAAACAATCAGATGGGGAATTTACTGAAGGAGAGCTTTTCAACTCCATGCGCACCAGGTTGCGTTGGATGAGACCAAAGCAAAAGCAAAACGCTACAGGAGAATGATGGCACTAAGAACAAACAAGTTCACGCCAGGCAGCAAGTTGCGTTATACATACTAAACAGGTACACAAACCCCCTCGTGGACTGGTTCAGGTTTTAATCAAGGCTGAAGAAATGGGTCCAATAACACTACCAGTTATACAGGGGTTGTCTTTCTTCCCATGCCATGAGAAGTGACAATCTCCTGTTTATTCAACACCGTACACTTAGAAACCCTGCCGCTGCCCTGCACTGAAATTCAGCAGTGTCATCTATCAGCTATGCAGGGAAAGAGTCACAGTAGCAAGCTGACACGATATCAGTCAGCCCTCAAAACCCCGGCCTTAAAAACCTTGGCCAGGGAAGAAGGGGACCTAGAACTTTGTGTGCCCAGCCCTCAACACCTCAACATGCTACGCTGCCTGGAGCCCGATTTCTGACTCTCCTTCATCACTCCCGGTAACTTAACAAAACATCACTCTACAGTGTCTAGTGCATTTTACGCATTAAACAGCAGCACACAGTATGACCCTCTTCAGTGAATTGACGAACTGATCCCCAAGGGGATGGCTCACCGCAAAGTAGCAACGTTCTGGCAAGGGTACTGCGAAAAGCTTGACAACTTCTTTCGGGTTTGTGATGTGGGCTGGCACATATGGGTACACAGGCGGCGTGTGATAAGGGCGCCAAAATGATGCCACGCATTCCCCCACCTCCCACTCCGTAATTAAGGAGGGCGTCTCTGGCGATAGCTTTCCTGCTA
>KV908339.1:708745-755240 GCA_002005505.1 Botryococcus braunii | reverse complement strand
CACACACACACACACACACACACACACACACAAACACACACACACACACAAAAAAGAGAGAGAGAGAGAGAGAGAGAGAGAGAGAGAGAGAGACTGCGTGAGTGAGTGTGTGTGTGTGTGTGTGTGTGTGTGTGTGTGAGAGAGAGAGAGAGAGAGAGAGAGAGAGAGAGAGAGAGAGAGAGAGAGAGAGAGAGAGAGAGAGAGAGAGAGAGAGAGAGAGAGAGAGAGAGCGTGCGCGCGCGACCAAGCGAGCGCGTGTGTGCTGTGTGAGGGTTACTGAGGATTGCTTCTCCCTCGGTGTTCGATATTTTGTTGAAGCAATTCTTTATTTCTTTTTTTCTTTTGTTTTTTGAAGATTATGGCTTTTGGGCTGGGTAGGTGTAAGGCCTTTTTTTTATACTTCTGTTCTGAAGTGGTTTTCTTTGTCGGGGTTGCTTTTATCGTTACATTAACACATAATGAAGCACTGGATGTCATCGCCAAGGCTTTCTCAAAAACCCTTCGGAGCAAAGCCATGGGCCCGTGGACCTTTTCTTGGCATTACAGAGGGTACCAATATTACCATAGTACACGTGTACCGTTCTCTCAATACTACCAGCGGAAGAGTGTTGACAAAGCCCAAATCTGCCTCGATATGCCAGATGGGTTGAGTGTCAGGGTTTTTTAATTAGCCGGTATTGTTTGTATTTGCAGGTTGGAAGTTTAAAGTCAAGAATAAAGTGTTTTCCCGAAAGAGAGCATTGCTCTTATTGGGGGGACCATGTGTCTGCACCATCCCATGGAAGTTTCTGGCTTTCAAGCCGAACCTTTGAGACATTACACCTGAGATTTCTAGGAGGGTGGTCATGGTCAATGTTTATGTCGAGCGTGGACCTGGGCATGGTCTGCTGTACAAATAATTATCCACTATTGGACTGTCATGAACCTTTGTGTCCTGAATTACCGGGCCGAGGCCGTTGGCGGTGATTTGGATTGTTGACATCGAATGGGGTTCTTAGCTCTTTCTGATGCATTCAGTGAAATCTAGTCACGACAAATCGTAGGCTCACGATGATGTGAACAACCTCTTTGTCTGCAAGTGTGTCCTCCCATGTACGCGCACACCAGAAGGGAGAGAGTTTGCACACTGGTATCTTGTATTACTCATACAAGAAAACAGTCCTGGGCTCGTTGCTGGCTACGACGTTTGACTTTGTCAAGGGTGCTGCCTTCCCGCGACAGAGTTGTGACCCAACATTGTCATTCACTAGGATACCCGAGAAAGACTTCGTAGTACCAGCACAAGTTGGCGATGAAGCGTTCCGGCTTCATGTGAAGGGCACTCCATTCCATTTGCAGGGAACCACTTTAGATTTGGGTTCCAGCTACATACTAAATTTGGTCCACCACAGCTTCTCAGCAACTGCGGAGGGAGCTCCCATGCCCCCCCCCCCCCCCCCAAAAAAAAGGAAGGGGATCTCTCCCCTACTTTTTCGCTTTGCTTCATTCCCTTCTACCATATTTTCTCCCCCCCCCCTTCCTCTCTCTTTCTGCCCACCTCCCCCCCTTTCTTCCTCCCTCTCCCCGCCCCCCCCTCGCTCCACCCACCCCCTCTCTCTTCCTCTCCCACTAACTTTTCCGCCCTCGCCCCCCTCTATCTCTTATTTCCCCCACGCCGCCTATAGTTCACCCCCCCTTTTCTCCCCCCCCCCTCTTCGTCTTCGTGTCGCTCGCACCGTGTCTTTCTTTGCCATCTTCCAAAGAGCTTTTCACCAGCATCTTTTGTCTCTGGCCCTTCAACTCCGCGCACGCGCATGCAAGATGGTGTGCGGTCAGGATAGGCTTCACTCCTTATTTTTAGGGGGGGCCTATGGCATGCACGCGTTCACGCACACACGGACACGCACAACCACCCCCTCGTTCTAACTCTCCTCCCCACCCAGCCCAGATTCAGCTTGGGGTCCCGTCAGGAGGTGCCAGGACCTTTTCTTCTTGGCTTCAGGGGTCAACGCAGAGACCTGGGAGCCTATGATAGCGAAAATAGTGATACTGTGTAATGGGAAAGCAGGACTCGTATCTCATGACCCAATCTGCTGCAACAGGCGCAGTTGCCCGTAGGCGTAGTCAGATGCATGATAGCCACAGCCGTATGATGGGCCAAAAGTATGAGTACAAAGAACCAAGAAGTTCCTTGTCCACAGCATGCCTGGTCGTTCCTGTCCCCTTCCAATTTCTGCAGGACTTTCAGGCTACCTCACCAGATAACCCTCGCGTTGCCAGAGCCGCAGCCTCAGTCTCCCTCAAGTTTTGGTTTCTGGTTCTGGGACCTTACAAGATGGTGGCTCCTGTCGAAAGTGTTGGGAGTCCAACCCTTGCCGTCTTCTTCATACAGCGTAAAAACTTGCCATTGGCCCCGTGGCACGGACAAAATTGTCAGCCGTGACCAAACTACTGCTATCTTACATCACAGTAACCAATGCAGGCCCCAAGACAAAGAAACAATCAAATTACTTGATAAGCATCTTGTGAACACCCTGTCCCTGATGCCCTACGCTTGGATCAAAATGCCAGTCTTGATGTGTAATATGCTGGGGCACCAATCCCAGCTATTAAAACTTTTCAGAGCAACGTGCCTCTAATATCACGATACGTTCGGAGGCAATTCTATGTCTGCACAATGTGTGCGTCCTTGATTAGGTGCACATCGGGTCTCATATCACGTGTGTAGTAGCTTTCGAATTAGTATGAATAAAGTGGACAAGACATCATGTAGGGCTCTTTTCCCCTATACTGACTCCCACTTTCCACTGTTTAGCAGAGACAGAAAGATTTTTCTACTTCGAAGTCGTATAAACAAGCACCAGCCGCTAATAAATGGTGGATTCTTTAAGCAGGTGCTCATCCAACTTTTGGGCAGACCCAAGCATACTTGAGGGGGAAGCTCTCGATGGGTGCTGCAGGGCACGTCTTACTTTTATGAACATGAAGGGGTGGGGAAACACAGTTTGTTCGGAAGGGCAGGGGGGCCTGCCCCGCAACAACCTCGCAAGATGGGTGGAAAGGCGGCCACATGGCAGACCACACGGCTGGGGTGTCCCCCACGCAGCTAACATTGGCAGGTGTGTAGGGGAGAGTACATTCATGGGAGATTAATTGGTTGCAAGCGGGGTAGCCCATGGGTTTTCACATCCAGCAGTGTAAAATTGACCTAGTAAGGAACCTGCAGAAGTACTACATCAAGCACACATCAGAGAAGAAGCTCCAGCCAAGAATGGCGTGCCAACCATCAACCCCTCTGAATACTGTCTTTGCCCAGCTGTGCAAAACTGATGGCATCCCGCACACCATCACCGCCGACTATCGGACGCACGTCATTCTTCTTTTCCCTGTGAAGGGAGCGGCTTGCAGCTTCTCTTGTGCCTACACTGATCATGTCCGCTGCGTTTACAGCACAAAGCGCGATCGCGAATGGCTGGATGGGTTTCTGGGGGACCGGGACCGGAGGGGCTCGGCCAGAATGGTGGGGTCCGCCTCCTCCGTGTTGTCCGCTTGAGGGAGGCTCATGGCGAGATCGGCCGCATGGGAGATGGTCAGCGCATCCTTGTGGGTAATTTCGCGCTCCTTTGCCCACCGCTCAGCGTGAGAAAGCACGGACGGGTCATTGAACAGGCTGCGGTACACCTGCTCATCAATGTGTCGCTGACGGGCTGCCTTCTCCTCCATAACCTTGGCATCACCCTGCGGGGCTTGCTGGGCCACGCTCAGGGACAGGTATTCTTGCCCGGGGAGCCACGCCTTCAGGACATCAAAAAGGCACTTGTGGAGGGGTGTGGCCTCCGCAGGTGCGCTGCCGTTGCACCCCAATGCCCCAGTGAGGAACGACAGCACGGACCAGGGGCGAGCTGCTGGCAAGACGTCCTGGGCGGTGTGGTCTTGGACAGAGCCATGGGAGAGCAGTTGTGAGACGGGCTTTTGAGCAGTTCCCTCCACTGCAACATCTGCAGCCTGTTGTGTCGAAGTGGTCTTTAGTGGAGCTTCTTGTTTGGAGTTGATCACCACCGTCGATTTTGTGGTGGACTTGTCTGCTAGGGCATTGAAGATGGTGGTGGGGTTGTCCAGCTGTTGCGACCCGTCATGCTCCATGACAGTGATTAGGGTGACGCGGGTCCGGGGGGCCTCGCTGTTGACTGCGGGCAAGTGTTCCGAGGTGATGAAGTTATTGATTTGCATCGGATCCCTTGGATTGGTGGTGATGGCATCGACGGGATGTCTACGGAGGGCCCTGTCCTGTCTTTCCAGCAATCTACGGTTTATGGGCTGCGTGTCTGCTGGTTTAATATCAAAGTAATGTGGCTTGTCATGAACTGGGAAGTAGCTGCCTGTGCCTCCAGGCGCTCCGTACGCTCCAGGCGCCCTGCATGCGTCCACGTTCAGTGTTTAGCTCCCGTGTAAGAAATGGCGGCGCATTTCTAATTAAACTCCACTCGGGCCTGCTGTATAGAATTGATGTTGAACACATTGTATAAAGTCCAACTTGGGTGACCTCTCAACACATAACACTGCTTTTTGCAGAGGATTTTTGCTCCAAAAGTGCAGAGAGTTCACAGCATGCGTGGATGCAGGCATTCCAATGTCAGTTCAGGCAGCCTCATACTTGTGTTGCAAATGAACATGCGCAAGTGTGTCACCTTTTTCAACTTTGGTGTTGTAATGAACTGAACATTTGCGCAACTACCTCGATTTTCTTGCCAGGGTACCCTCTTTGCATAGCCTACTTTGACACTTACGGTGGCTGGTTAACAGGTCATGTAATGGACGTGGGCCACGAGTGTAATGCTTTCGCATGTGGATTGCAAAGGCACAGCAGGGACAGGAAATGCAAGGGACATTTCGCCTTTGCCCCATTGCTAATCAATGAAAAGACAAACGGGCCCCGGAAACAGTGGTGTAACATACTTTCCATGGTCACCGAATTCGTAAGCAGGATTCAGTTCTGTGCCGCCTGTGCTTGGATGTTCAATGCCCCCTTCCATTCCTGGTACAGTGCCACCTGCAGCCCGCAGCAACAGAATGAGCAAGAAGAACAAATCCGTCTGCGCATTCACGACAACATTCAGGTCCGCATTCAGCAACAGGACAGGACTGTGAGCTCGGAAGAGGACGAGTTGGGCTACCCATCCAAGAATTGCTCCTGGAACCTGTTTGGATCTGTGTAAAATGCACGCTAATGCTTGCAATAGAGAAATCAAGTCGTGCAAACATGCAAGTGCATGTATGGGGGTGCACGAACGCACGCGTGTGTGTGTGTGTGTGTGTGTGTGTGTGTGTTGTTTTTCCGGAGAGATGAGAGCACTTTTCTTGATTTTCTCCCCGGGGGGGGGGGTATATGAGGAGGGGAAAGGATTTTTTTTTGGGGGGGGGGGGGGAACAGCACATGACAATTTGCTGAGGGACGACAACAGAAAAAACTAGCAAGGCCTTCGGGTTTTGCTAAGTGGTAGTCACCTGAACCAGCGACTGCAGCGATGTGGGCAGGATAGTCTGACATCATGGTGGTCCCGATCATAGCGTGCCTTGCGGGACGGGATTCACGGACCGGTTCAAGTGGGCTGGTTGAAGCAACGCTTGAACTGAGCTGGGCTGCTGGATTGCCGGTCTGAAAGACTGGACCAAGGATGCCACCTCCACTGGGCAGGCTGGTGGGCTGAGTAGCCACAGAAGGGTTCTGTGGGTCGGCAGAGACAGCGGGAAGGGTCACCCCCTCCACAGGCGTGGACTGGGAGGCAATAGCAAGCACGCTTGAACGGCGTTGTGGCATGGAAGCCATGGCAGAAAGCGAGATGCCCTCCACGGGTGTTGATTGAGCTGCAGCTTGAAGAGCGCTTGAAAGGCCCCCTTGGGTACCGGATGCTGGAGCCACGATCTCAGCAACGCCTCTTAGACTGACGGGCAGGGGCTGCTGCGGATTCAGATTGCTTCTTGGCTGCTCGCCTTGAACGGAGGTTGCGGCTTGTTGCTCGCTCCAGGGCTCCCCCACAACACCTTGGTTGATGCTAGCCGGCATGGACGGCAAGTCGGCAGCAGGTGCAGGGGAGGTTTCCAGATCAGGCAAGGGTGTCCCCGGTCCCGCTGGCTTGATGACTGTCATGGGGCGGCCAATTACGCCAGATCCTGCGGACTGAAGCTCGTGATTGTCGGGCTCTGCAGCAAGGCCAGGAATTTCCATGGGGACTGTGGACGGTACAAGTGTGGGCACCGGCACAGCGTTGGTCAAGGGAGTGCTTGTGGCCGGATCAGCCGCAATGGCAGCCTCCACAGGCGGATTGGTATGCGGTTCGCGTCCCTGGGGCAGATCAACGTCCCACGTTCTTTCACTTGTCAGGGGTGCGCCAACACTGATTGGGTCTGTGCCGATAGGGATGCTCTGGACTGAAGGCCTGGCAGGAAAGCCAACAGGGCCAACACCCAGGGCTGAGGCTTCAGCAGCGTTATTCGACGGAATTGCATCTGCAATGGTGGTTTGCGGTGTTTCAGGTGCGTCAGATGGCACCGCAGGAGAGGATGTCAGGGGGTCTGGCCCGACTTGTGCGGCGGGCATGTCAAGGGGCAGCGTTGCCTCGTCAGCGCCTGGCAAAGGAGCGGGCCCCGAAACTTCAGTTGGGGCCACAGCTTCCTTTGCCACGGGCTCAATTGCAGGCACGGCCTGTACTTCACCAGCAGGGATGGCAGAGGGCACAATCTGCACTTCGGAAGACTGGGCTGCAGTGGACGCGACAGCAGGATCAACTGCTGTGGGCAGACCAATGGGTTCCGAAGCTAAAGAGGCAGCGCTGCCGGGGCCAGCAGAGTCCCCTGCTTGTACTGGTAGGTCTTGTACCGGCATTTCGATGGGAAGAATTGGGTTGGAAGCAGGTTGGAGTGGATCATCTGCTGTGGCAGTTGGCAAAGCTGCACTCACCACCTCAGCAGGAACAATTGGCACTTCGACAGGCACGGGTTCAGCTGCTTGTGGCAATGTGGCAGCATCTGGGAGAGCGCCAACCTCTACGGGAACAGCCGGCTCGACAGTAGGCACGGGCTCCGGGGCGGAGTCTTGAACAGCACCAACCTCCACGGGGACAACAGGCTCAACAACAGGCGCAGCATCTGACGCTTGTGGCAGCACGGCGGAGTCTGGCAGAGTGGCGACCTCCACAGGGACAACTGGTTCCACAACAGGCACAGGATCAGATGCGGGTGGCAGTGTGGCAGAGTCTGGCAGAGTGGCAACCTCCATGGGGATGGGGACAACTGGTTCGACCACAGGCGCAGCATCTGATGATTGTGGCATTGCGGCAGAGTCTGGCAGAGTGGCGACCTCCATAGGAACAACTGGCTCAGCAACAGGCACAGGCTCCGCTGCTGGTGGCAGTGCAGCCGGGTCCTGAACAATGCCAACCTCCACGGGGACAACTGGCTCGACCACAGGTGCAGCATCAGATGCTTGTGGCAATGCAGCGGAGTCTGGCAGAGTGGCGACCTCCATGGGACCATCTGGCCCAACAACATGCTCAGGCTCCGCTGCTGGTGGCAGCGGTGCAGAGTCTTGAACAGCGCCAACCTCCATGGGGATAACGGGCTCAACAACAGGCGCAGCATTTGATGCTTGTGACATTGCAGCAGAGTCTGGCAGAGTGGAAACTTCCATGGGGACAACTGGCTCAGCAACAGGCGCAGCTTCTGATGCTTGTGGCATTGCGGCAGAGTCCGGCAGAGTGGCAACCTCCATGGGGACAACTGGCTCAGCAACAGGCACAGGCTCTGCTGCTGTTGGCAGTGCGGCCGGGTCCTGAACAACTCCAGCCTCCACGGGGACAACAGGCTCAACAACAGGCGCGGCATCAGATGCTTGTGGCAGCGCGGCGGAGTCTGGCAGAGTGGCGACCTCAATGGGACCTTCTGGCCCAACAACAGGCACAGGCTCCGCTGCTGGTGGCAGTGCTGCAGAGTCTTGAACAGCAGCAAGATCCACGGGGATAACCGGCACTACAACACGGATAGGTTCTGATGCTGGTGGCAACAAGTTGGAGTCCGGCACAGCTCCAACTTCTGTAGGAATAACTGGCTCCACAACAGGCACAGGATCAGTTGGTGGCAAAGTGCTCGAGTCGGGTACTTGGCCAGCCTCTGCAGGGACAACTGGCTCAACAACAGGCACAGGCTCCGATACTGATGGCACTGCAGTGGAGTCTTGAACAGCTCCAAGCTCCACAGGGGCAACAGGCTCAACAATGGGGAGGGGCTCGGATGCTGGTGGCAGTGCAGCAGGGTCCTGCACAGCCACAACCTCCACAGGGACGGCGGGCTCAGCAACAGGCACTGGTTCAGATGGCAATGGGGTTGGCTCTGGAAGAGCTGCAACATCCATCGGCACAGCTGGTTCCAAAACCGGCTCAGATTCGGATGCTGGTGGCAGTGCAGAAGCATCCTGCACAGCCACAACCTCCACAGGGATGACGGCGGGCTCAGCAAAAGGTACTGGATCAGATGGCAATGGGGTTGGCTCTGGAAGAGCTGTAACCTCCACTGGCACAGCTGTTTCCGAAATCAGCACAGGTTCGGATGCGGCTGGCAGTGCAGCAGCGTCCTGCACAGCTACAACCTCCACAGGGACGGCTGGCTCAGCAACATCCACTGGTTCAGAAGGCAGTGGGGTTGGCCCTGCAAGAGCTGCAACATCCATGGGCACAGCTGGTTCCAAACCCGGTACAGGTTCGGATGCTGGTGGCAGTGCTGCAGGGTCCTGCACAGCTACAGCCTCCACAGGGACGGAGGGCTCAGCAATAGGCACTGGTTCAGATGGTAATGGGGTTGGCTCTGGAAGAGCTGCAACATCCATTGGCACAGCTGGTTCCAAATTCGGCACAGGTTCGGATGCTGGTGGCAGCGCGGCAGCGTCCTGCACAGCTACAACCTCCACAGGGACGGCTGGCTCAACGACGGGCATTGGTTCAGATGCCAGTGGCAGCGCAGTGGAGGCCTGAGCAGCTCCAGCCTCTGCAGGAACAACTGGCTCCAAAATGGGCAGGGGTTCAGATGCTGGGGGCAATGTGCCCAAGTCCGGCACAGCTAACTCCACCGGGATGACCAGCTCAGCCGCTGGTGCCTCTGCAAGTGAGTCTGCCACGGGAGCAACCTCCACCGGAAGAATGCTGACATCAGCAGGAGCAACTTGCATTGGCTGTGCTATGGCCACAGGAGTGCTCACAGCGCCGACTGGAATCGTGCCTTGGAGAGGCTCGGCGAGGGCTGCTTGGGACATCAGAGCCGCGTCCCCCATGAGGGTGGGTTTCTTGGGCCCCAAATTGCCAGGTATGATGGTTCCCATGATTCCGGCATCTATTTTGGGAAGGGGGGGGTATGCATGGGCGGGGTTGTACATACTGGCTTCCTGCCCGCTGTTGCTTCCCAAGCTCAAGCCAGCAGGGAGAGATCCAACAAGCAGGTTGCCCTGGGGTTCTGCCACGAAGTAAGGCTCGTCACCTCCTCCCACCCAGTGGCCACCAGTAGAGCCGGGATTGGGGCCAGTGGCCACAGGTGTTGGTTGGGTGGCATCTACAGGTGCAGTTGTGGGAAGCTGTTGCGGCTCACCAATGTCCTCCACATAGCGGGGTTCATCACTGCCTCCAACCCAATGCCCATTGTGGCCGGGGGACACACCGCCTGTTACCTGCCCTGTACCGGCGGGAATAGTCGGGGCAATCGTATCGGCAGGGATGGTTGGGGCAATTGTATCAGCAGGAATCATTGGTGCAATGGTGGCAGCAGGAACGGTTAGGGCAATTGTACCAGCAGGAATCGTTGGGACGACGGTTGCGGCAGGAACATTTGGCGCAATGGTGCTTCCACCACTAGGCAACTTGCTCTGGATAGGTTGCATGGGAGAAATGGTTGCAGCCATTGCATTTTTTACTGCAGGCATTTCTGACATAGCGCCAAAGCCAGCAGCTTCCATGGCTTGCTTGATGGTCTGGGTGGACAGGCCAGAAAGTCCAGCAATTTTGGCTGCGGAGATTCTGCGTAGAAGCTCCTCGCTGAGGAGGGCAGGACCCTCTGGTCGGGCAGTCTGCTGCATGCCCTGCGGCAGTGGCATTTGCATTGCAGGCATTGGAACGAGAGTGGCTGTGGGCAATGCTGCTCCTGCACTGGCAGTTTCCGGAATCCCGGCATCCACGGGCACGCCAATGGCATGTTTGCTATTCCCGGCCGGCTCGGATGGCTTTGGCCAGACAGTCTCTGGAATGGGGTCATGAGCTGCAAGCATGCCATGGCTGAGCATGCCCGGAGGCAGCTCAGAAATGCCCCTTGGAATACTTTGCAATTCGGTGACCTGGTTTGCGACCATCCCATGGCCTGGGGGGAGGTCGGATGAGCCGGTTGGGACGGGCTGTGAGTCGGCATCCTGCCCCAGCACCATGCCATGGGCACGGGGAATTTCGCTTGAGAGGGAGCTGTCAGGTACAGGCATCACAGCCTCCGATGGCAGAGATGTCACATCCTTAGGGTTGAGGGGCAACATAATGGGTGAACCCGGGGTTAGAAGATCAGGCAAGCCAAGAATCGCAGGAGGAAGTGTGGGGTAGAGGACAGCGGGGATGGTTGCCTGCACAGGCTCAATTGGGGGTTGAGTGTCCATGCCAAACAGCCGCTCTGTCAAGAGCGCATCTGAAAGGAAGGGAAGAGGTGGTGGGGATGCCAAGCCGGCAGAGCCTCCCGCATATGAGCCTGTTAGGGTCCCCGGGATGCCATATCCACCATTTGTTTCTGGTGTGAGGTCCGGGAGGAACGGAAATGGCGGTGGGGATGCAAAACTGAAAGGGTCTGTCCCGGATGACCCTGTCAGGGGGTCAGGGCCAACAGATCCGACGTCCGCTTCGGGTGTTAGGTAGGGGAGTGGCGGTGGGGATGAGAAGCCCAAGAAACTTGTCCCATATGACCCTGTGAGGGGTGCGGAGCTGCCATACCCAGCAGGTGCTTCTGATGTGAGGTCTGGCAGGTAAGGAAGTGGCGGTGGGGATCCCAAACCAAGGTAGCTTGCTCCATACGACCCGGTCAGAGGAGCAGGGCTGCCATAACCAGCAGGTGCTTCAGGTGTGAAGTCTGGGAGGTAAGGAAGTGGCGGTGGGGATCCCAACCCAAGGTAACTTGCTCCATATGAGCCCGTCAAAGAAGCAGGGCTGCCATAACCAGCAGGTGCTTCAGGGATAGGATCTGGGAGGTAAGGAAGTGGCGGTGGGGATCCCAAACCAAGGTAGCTTGCTCCATACGACCCGGTCAGAGGAGCAGGGCTGCCATAACCAGCAGGTGCTTCAGGTGTGAAGTCTGGGAGGTAAGGAAGTGGCGGTGGGGATCCCAACCCAAGGTAACTTGCTCCATATGAGCCCGTCAAAGAAGCAGGGCTGCCATAACCAGCAGGTGCTTCAGGGATAGGATCTGGGAGGTAAGGAAGTGGCGGTGGGGATCCCAAACCAAGGTAGCTTGCTCCATACGACCCGGTCAGAGGAGCAGGGCTGCCATAACCAGCAGGTGCTTCAGGTGTGAAGTCTGGGAGGTAAGGAAGTGGCGGTGGGGATCCCAACCCAAGGTAACTTGCTCCATATGAGCCCGTCAGAGGAGCAGGGCTGCCATAACCAGCAGGAGCTTCAGGGATGAGGTCTGGGAGGTAAGGAAGTGGCGGTGGGGATCCCAAACCAAGGTAACTTGCTCCATATGAGCCCGTCACAGGATCAGGGCTGCCATAACCAGCAGGTGCTTCAGGGATGAGGTCTGGGAGGTAAGGAAGTGGCGGTGGGGATCCCAAACCAAGGTAACTTGCTCCATATGAGCCCGTCAGAGGAGCAGGGCTGCCATAACCAGCAGGAGCTTCCGGTGTGAGATCTGGGAGGAAAGGAAGTGGGGGTGGGGTTCCCAAACCAAAGTAGCTTGTCCCAAATGACCCTGTCAGTGGAGCTGAGCTATCATCTCCTGCTCCTGGTATGGTGTCTGGGAGGAAAGGAAGCGGAGGTGGAGATGCCAACCCGAAGTAGGTAAGTCCATACGACCCTGTCAGGGTAGCCGGGCTGCCATAGCCAGCAGGTGCTTCTGGAGCTGAGCTATCATCTCCGGCGGGTTGTTCTGGTGTGATGCCCGGGAGGTAAGGAAGTGGAGGTGGGGATCCCAAGCTGAGTCCATAGGATCCAACTGGTAAGCCGTATTCTCCATATGCTCCAGGGGTGGCACCTGGCAAAGGCCTGCAGGCAGACAGCCATGTTCAGCATTGCACCATTCCTGAGACTGCTGCTCACACATTTCTGTGCTTGGGCTTACAAACCCCTAATTTGCCCAGCTAAAAGGCCAGGTCAAGACCAAGCTCAAAGTCAGCGGCAGATAGTGACCAACTAGAGTCCTAAGGAGCGTACGAGAACCAAGCAACCCACCTTCTACCAGATGTGACCTTGGTGGAGCCATAGCATTGGAGAAAATGTGATTATGGATCAATGCACAGTGACTTTGTAATCTTGCGGGCCCATGATTTGGTAAACGGCACGTTTGTGTCTGTTAGAGTAGATGTAGCCCTTGCCCTGGCACTTCGCTAACAATTGGAACTTTGTTAAGGCATATGCATGAGGTTGCACTCAAAAGATTCAGAAGGTAGTCAGGGTCCGTTGACAAGTTCGCCAAGAAGCAAAGCAGGTACAGGAGCATGAGAGGGCAGTGCTCACATGGGTTCGTGCTCTGGCATGCCCAATGGATTTTCCACCACGCCGCCTGCAAATGCATAACAAGGTTAACTTGGGGTGACAGGGGCCAAGAGAAGAAGCCTCAGACAACAGATTGATGCCCATCATGGTGTCAGAGGGACTTGTAAGAAAACGTATTGACTGCCCGTAGGCCAGCAGTGGCAGTGCTGAGGAATCTTCTCAGCAACTTTGATCGACTGTAAAACATTTTGAAGCAAAAATCATTTGATGAATGTCAGGAGGGACATTGTATGCCACAGGCAGATAGTGACCAATGACACACTGCAGTAAGTCGGGCGAGCGCCCCGCCCCCCCCCCCCCGCCCCCTCACCCAACCAAAACAAAGAAAGAAGCACAAGCACAAGCGCGCGCACGCACGCGCGCGCGCGCACACACACACACACACACACACACACACACACACACACACATCTCCTGTGGAACTATACTTCCTGCTCTGAGAGTGTGAAGGCCCACCGCATCTGCACAAGCGCAGGTGCATGCACATTGCACACAGACACACATGTGCCATATACACACGTGCACGCATGCGGAGGCCAAAGGGTGGCAAGAGCGCAGTCGCTGGAGAGGGAGGAAGGTGGGAGGGAGGGGAGGGCAAGAAGAGCGGGAAGAGGGAGGCCGCAATAAGCAGGCACCCAGAAGCACAGGGACCGCACCCGGCACTGGGTGGTCGTTCACAAGTGGCAAAAGCGGTGGGAACTGGGGCATCACGGCCAAGGGGATATCGACGGTCTGCAAGCTTTCTACGGGCACACTAAGGAGGCCTTGTGTGGCAACAGCAACACCGCCGCTGTCTGCAATGTCCAAAGGATCCCCAGCTGCCAGCTGGGCATTATTTGCAGCTGCCTCAGAGCTGCTGACTTCAATGGGGATGCTCGTGATGCGATTTGCAGTTGTTTGAACAAAAGGATTTCCCGCATCTACAGAAGCAACACCTGCTACAGAGCGGTCCTGAGGGAAGGCGGCCTTGCGTGGCATCTGGTGCCTTGCTGCTGGAATGGAAGTTGCAGGATGTACGTTGGAGCTGTCGAGGGCATTGGTTTCGACAGGGTGTGCAATGCCACCAAGGCTGGCAGCTCGGGAGGTGGCCACATGTGGTACCTGGGGTCGATAGGCACTGGCTGTCTGGTGAGGGGGATGGGGCCGTTTCATGCTCATGAGCATGGCAGCTCGCAGTTGCGCATTGCTAAGACCTGAAACTCCATGATGCTGGCCAATTGAAGGCTTCGTTAACAGGCTGTTGGGGCAGTTGTTGCGGTACAGCTGCTGTCGCCAGATAGGCTGCACATCCAAGTATCTAGTCATAATGAGAATTGAGGCCAGCCTCGAAGGGGCCCCGGGGGGGGGGGGGGGGGGAGGCTCAAGGAGGGGTTAGACGAATGTGAGGGAGATGGTTGTCCCCCCTGGAAGCTTGCATGCGCGCGAGGGCATGTGTGTGTGTGTGTGTGTGTGGGGGGGGGGGGGGGGGCGGGGGGGTGATTGGTGAGTAAGTGTGAGAAACAGGGAGGGGAGGGGCCGATGTGAGGGGAAAACTGTCCGAGAGGGAAGAGAGGTGAAGCTTAGAGGGGATGAAAAAGGCCAGGGGGCAGTAAAAGAAGGGCAAGACAAAAAGTGCAGAAAGCGACCAAATGTTCTGGAGAAAGGAACCAGAGAGCACAGGAAACTTGGTAGAAAGGAACAATTAATCATATCACACATAAAGAGCATCGATAAACTGAAGCTGTTCCACTTCACTTGTGGACAGGGTCCAGAGCACCGGATATGTTGAGCTACAATGCGGCCCATTTATTAAGCACTGCTGTGTCCACTTGGCGAAGGGAGTGCTTGTTGAACGTGGACGGTTGTACTAATCCAATACAACCTCGCCCAGAAAATTGAAGAAAATTGACTCTAGCGCATGCATGTGGAAGCAGCCCCATTGCCAAGAAACGTATAGAAACTCAGACAGTTTCCTGTGAAGAGGATAACCCAAGTGCTTTGGGATATACAGAAGATTTGTTTGCGCCTGACAATGGTAGAAGTGACGCACCCCTCGGGCAATATGCTTCAGGGGTGTAGTGGGCGAGACAGGGCGCAGCTCGGTAAATTCCCACTCTACTTTAAGGGCCGGTGCTGGTTCAACGAGCTCCTTCTGGAAAATAGCTCGTAAACTATAGAGCCCTGCAGGTCAGTGCACATCGTGTCTCTGGGATGTGCTTCAATAAGTTTTCTATGGATTGACAGTGTGGTCTAGTACCACTACAACATCAACAGCACATAGCATGGTATGTGTGCAGGTCACAAAGGACAACCGACATGACTTCACCAAAAGGCTTTCTTGACTGCTGGCTTGTTTGGGCTTGAGCTGAGAATACATAATTGTCAGGCACTAGGCTGCAGTCACTCTTTCCAGGCCTTTGAGCTGCCACCACACACTCCAACACACTGCCTTTCACCTCCCCCCTCTCCCCCCCCCCCTCCACATTCTTTGAAGTCTACAGCAGACCCAAACAAGGCTGTCTAACCCACTAGTGCAATTAAACTACTAAGCCCTTGACACAGACACTTCAATAATGATCAATCAAACAAATGCTTCACTGAGCACCTGGGACCTGAACATTATGGCTGAGCACCTGGAGTCATCTTTGAGAACTCTGTGATTGTGGTGTTGAGACCATTCTCAGACACATTCTCAACGCTTGTTAGTTTTGCATCTGGTCCCGTCACTGGCCTGAGTTCGAATGTTACAGGGTCGGAGGAAGTAACATAGAACCTGTATAACACCAAATGACCTGCATCAGCGAATCCATGGTGCTGAAGAATTGCACAAACAGGGGTGTGGGTGTTCCTCAGATGGGACTCAAACATAGACTATTACACTACATCATGGGTGACATTTCCGCAGTACACAGAGAAGAGCAGGATTGTTCATCATCAACATCCTTTCTTGTGCAAGATGAAAAATGCTTTCAAATTTTCCAGGCCATTGGCCTATATGATAATTAAAATTTGTGATTCAATCTTGACAGCTCCATAAAGGTTTATGTGAGCATGGCCTGTGTGAGCGTGGGCGTATGGTTTATGACATGCAAGTCCTTGACAGCCCGATTGGCAAAATGATTCGGTTATACATGGCCTGTGTCTCTGTAATGTTTATCGGCCATTCTTTTGAAGTGGCATCAACTCCCAAAATCCCCCAGGAAGCTGGGGACACACATTTGTCAGAGGATCTTGTCAGGTTTGCGAGGAGTGGCCAGCTGGCAGGCAGGGGGTTCGGGTACCATGAGGGAGCAAATCTGACATGACAGGTGATGAAAAGGGATGGGATGAGATTGGAGAGACTTGATAGGCTGTAAGAACAATTGCCAGGGAAGTGCCATACTTGTAGTTTCCAGGGGCTGCAATCCGGAGGAAACTCGTTACCTCCAGCGTTGTACCCGGAGTCAGCACTGCCTGTGGGAACGGCTGCATGCTTTGTTCTACTTCCCCAAACATCATGTCGTTGGCTACAACAATGAAGCATTTAACATGTACGAGAGCAAATTCCACAAGTATGCAAGCTTATAGGGAGACCCCCCCCCCCCAAAAAAAAAAGAACATTGCCAGGTAGAACAGTTTGTCAGGTGAAGTAATCCCCACCGGAAGGGGACATCCCTAACCCCGCTTCTTCTTTCAGGCGTGCAGAACCAATTTAGCATTGCTTTGAAATATCCCCCTCCATGTTTCCCAGCCTAATTGCCTCACCTATCATAGAACAGCTCAGGTTGGGAACTAACAGACCAGCAAAACAGATAGATTGACATAGCGAAGGATATTACAGACGTACGTAATCAGATTGCAATTTGTCATTTTTCTATGACCAACTTGTCTGCTCTATCTGAGAAGCGTGAGGCTTATACTTGGCTCTTTTAATTTGCAAGACGACTTCTAACAGTACTTTCCTTTCAAATCGATGCACCCTTCCGGGTGAGGCGCTTGTAATATGACACAGAATGCGTGCCCAGAATCAAGCACCCAAAAGTTCATATTGTTCAGTTGTCAGGCAGAGACGTGTTCACTAGAAAGAAAGGATCTGCAAGTGCATACGTCTGAGGCCCAACACCTTCAGACGTACCTTTTTCATTCTCAAATCCGAGTACCAGGTTGTCAAGTTTGACACTTAAATTGGGAGTTCCTTCCTGCAGGTGTACAGTCGCTGTAGCACCGCGCTCATAGCAAGATGCATCTACTGAAGCCTGCATCACATTATCCGAGTTAGCAGATATCAATGGGGCATTCATAGCTGGCCTAACAGCAGAACAATGAAACACATACTGGAAGTAATACCAGAGTGATCCTGATGAAAGTCTGAGGCATGACCAACACTCGAGGAGCCTGAAGACACAAGTTACTGTTGCTTGTCAGCTCTGGTTCATGACATCGAAATTCATCAGAAAGCAAATGAAGGCTGTTGATGTACGGATGGACAGCAACTGCAGCATTTATTGAAGAGGGTTTGAAGATAAAAAAACGCCCTTCATACTGGACCAACATGTTGTAGACAATGTTTCAGTTTGGGTCAACAGTCGTGCAAAGTCAGTACATCCCACACCTAATGCCACCAGAGAGGGCCTCACATGTGCAGGTAGCTTCTGCGCCAGTGTAGAGCTCAGAGCAGCTGCTGAGCACAGAGCAACCACCAGCTTGTATGCATGGGTTCCCAGCCACATTGCTAGCACTCACGTCCAGAAAACCTCACTCCCCGAAAGTTCTCAGGCCTGTTCACAAACAAGGCACCTTTGCATGATGAAAATAGCCTAGTGCTTTTCTGCACAGGGATTTGCGTTGGACTGACAGCTGGATTGCTCCATGGATTGGAGTGCACATGGAACATAGAATACGTCGTGCCTTGCCTCAGTGCGAATTTCAGCACCTCCAGTTTGAGGGATATCACTGTCTTGCATGGAGGTAGATATAGATTACCGCAATGTATTTTGACAGCAGTCAGCATCCCCCATCGCCATTCCGGATGAGCATGAGGGCTTTTGCCTCAGCAACCTTAATACCCCTGATAGCTGAACAGCTTGTTGGGAGGGACCTCGGCAACCAATGCTGGGTCAGCAATTTCAAATTGTTTCCCAACCTCCATAAGGTCGTATGACTGGCCCAGTTCAAGTTGGGGGCATTGTGCAAGCCCCCCGACACCGATGAAGACGGCGATCCCCATCGCCGTCTTCAGCAACGTAGCAGCCCGTTGCATTCTAACAGCTTGACTGCAACGAGCTTCACAGGCTTTGCCACTTCATTGACATCTCTAGACCCCCGGGGGATCTCTGGCAAACAAATGAAATTCCAAGCCAGCTGTCGTGGCAATGAGGCGGGTCGGGCATGTCCACATGCCCAATTGCGGACCAAGTGGAAATTTTTAGCAGGGTAACGATCTTAAAATGCAGGAACTGATAATTTTATGCCGTTCTGATGGCTGGCATACTGAAACTGACATCCAGTTGTTTGCACGTGTCAGACAACCTGGGTCATACTCCTGAACCCGTTCCGAAGCTCACGACAATGGTGATGTAAAGGTCAAAGGAGGATCAGTTTAATTAGTTCTCGGATGCTTGGTGAGGTGTTGCGCACCAGGAAGCATACGCCTAAACTTCACGCTCTGGCAGTCATCAGCGTTCAGGTAGAGACCACATCATTGCGCCACAGACAACGTCAGAATAAAGTAATTCAGCGACCATGATAGTCAGGCTTTTGCTGGTCGGAGTTCTGTAGCACCTGCGTCCCCGCTTTGGGACATCTGAGCTATGGCAGGTGGGTTCTCATTTTGAACTAAGTTACCCCGTGAACTCCGAGTCCCAGCATTGGAGCGTCATCGCCATCAATTCCCGCCTTTCTGATCCCGGAATCTGGAGATCTGACCCTGAAGATGTCCACCTGGACAATTGAAAGACCACTGCCGAAACTCGTCACCAGAGAAAAATTCGAGGGTTTCATCAAATTGATGAGGATATTCTCTGAGCATTGTGCATCCATGCGCAGCACCCGGGAGAATTCCTCATCAGTAATCATCGGTTCAATGACCAGAGCTGTGAGTCCTACATGGCGCCTACCACACTCCCGGACGTTAATTATTAATTATGGGTCAACCCTGCGCCAGCGAGTTCTCTAGGAAAACCTGTGAAGGGTGTATTGCAATATATCAGGTACCTCACCGAGACCCTTGTGAAAGACTAGTACTTATTTGGATGGAAATTTGTCTGAAAATTGGCCACAGTAGTTCCTAGCTCGGCATTTACACAGATCACATGTGACAATGCCACTGATACTCCAGGTGGGCAGAATCCTGCGGCAGGATTCCATCCACCCCCCCCCCCCTTTTCCCTGGAAGGAATAGTGCAAAAGTTCCTGGTTGGCAATGGGATGACTAACGGCCTTTGATAATGGGGATTCCATTGGGGAAAGGAAGGACAGCTAGCTGCGAAGAGGACCTTTCCAATAGCAGCAGCAGACGGCAGCTGCAGCAGGCTGGGTGAACCTTTCCAACAAGAGCCGCTATTCCGTCCTTCCTATTCTAATGAGAAACCTTTTCTGGCTCCAGTACTCAGGGATACTGTATACTTCACTCTTCATCCAAACGCTTCAGGCTTCAGCATGGGTGACAGGTTCTTGCTAACAAATTGTCAGTGCCAATGCCCAAGACAGTTGAGGGGGAATAAGACAATAACACTCGTTACCTCGAAGTAAATTTTTGCATACACTTCAGTCGAGCCTGCTGTTCAACACGATTCCCCAACATACCGACACGGTTGAATGTAAAAGCATCATGAATGCACTACGATTGGCATGAGGCTAGATGAGGCATATATCCTCGAGCGACCAATCACCGTAAGCAATAGTATGTGATATAATGGACTCTCCCCCTTTTATGTCGTAGCCTCTGCTGGTTAAAACACTAGCTGAGAGGTGCAGGACTTCACAGTTCTCACCTTGTTTACTACTTACCTTACAGAGTATATTATAATATGTGTACGTACCTCAGTGTATAATCAGTTGGACTTTTGGGCGTTCATTTAAAGAACTGTGAATAAGAAGGCTGACATGCTGTTGAAACCTGAAATATTACTTTCTTCCATAGAAAGGCTTAGGCTGTGTCTGCAAAGATTGTCTCGATGACCAAGAAGGTTTTGTATTGGTGATGCGATATCCCAACTGTAGGTTTTAAAGTGAAGCCCGATTGGTACTCAAATGGTTAACGTGTCATATTTACTGAGAAAATTCATTGTCTTACATCCAGCCAAGGGCTGTTTAACACCTTACCGACTGCACCAATTCCTGACTGCATAACTACATCAGTAAAACTCCGTTATTTCCCCTGCCTTGTGATGAAAAGGAATGTGGTTTGAAACAATTGGCGACTAATTCGAATCATATTCTTACACCTATACTATACTTTTGGTTTATATAGGTAATTTTAAGCACATTTATTGTGTTTTCGGGTTTTGACTGACTATCTGCCCAAATTTGGTGTTGCAAATGATGTTACTGTTGGAGAATGTGAGGTAGGTGTATTGTGTCTGTGTGTGTGTGTGTGTGTGTGTGTGTATGTGTGTGTGTGTATGTGTGCGGGTCTGTGTATATGTTTGTGTGTAGATGTGTGTGTGTGTGTGTGTATGTGTGAGTGTGTGTGTGTGTGTGTGTGTGTGCCCGTGCGCATGTGCGTGTGTATGTACGTGCCTGCGTACGTGCGCGCGGGGATGTGTGTGTGTGTGTATGTGTGTGTGTGTGTGTGTGTGTGTGTGTGTGTGTGTGTGTGTATGTGTGTGTGTGTGTGTATGTGTGTGTGTGTACGTACACACGTATATATTGGTATGTACATAGTGTTGTTTTAGTTCGTAGATGTCCCATGTTTTAGCTAATACATGTCCGCAATATAGCTGTGTGTACAATGTTACAAATAATTTAAAACAAAGGGCCGTCTGGAAGTACAATGATAAGAAGATTACACTGAAGACAAGAGTCGGCCGAACAAAAATTAAAGAGGTGTGAGGAAGACTTCACGGGGTATTAAAAACCCCCGGACGACGCCATATCGGGTCAATTGGACCGGTGGTCTGTTATGAATAACACCGCAATGATATACCGCTGGAACTCACTTACCGCCAGAAACACTTGGATTGTCTGATTTGTGTATTCCTTGTCTTTGCCTTTATGTATGTTCATTAAATCGAACCGGACCACCTTAGCAGGATGTTAGTGACACTGAAAAACATATAACAAGCTCGTGCTTGCACGCACACAAAAGGGGAAAATGCACTCGACCGTGAGGGTCATCTCTTGACTTGTGGTTTACGTAGTGATGTTGGTTATTTCTTGTCCTGTGGAGGGGCGGGGGTATGGAGGGGTTGGGTGGGTTTCTGGGGTTTGGTCTGGGGGAAGGGGGCTCGTTGGTTTGGATGGGATCTGGCTGCAGCACTGCTGTCTAGTTTGGCGGACATGTCCACGGTTAAAGGGGCCCTCTGGAGGCGTGTGCCTGCAACTTCAGACATTACATCAAGGGTCTAGGCCATAGTTTATGGTGGAAGTGCCAAGGATCTGCCACTCATCGGCTCACCAGCTTTCTGGAAATTCTGGTTCTAATCCCTACCAAACTGCGTCAAGTAACCATCGGCAAGTCTTAAGGAACTGCAGAAGGGGAACAATTGTAATACGAGGTTTCTCATTAGCACTTGGTGGAGAGAATCCCACTGATCATAATAAAGCCGCATGAGAGCATAAAGTCCAGGCGCTTTGACTGTGAGATTTGTTGTTCTGAACGCAGGGTTCGCGGCGAAATACAAAAGTCTTTCGCCTACATGGAGGCGAAACTGGGCGAAGGAAGTTTCGCCTGGGGGGGGGTGGGCGAAGGGGCGAAACGCAAGACGTGTAAGAGACATTTCACCGCGTCATACGACGTGTTCACGTGATTTCAACGCGGTGAAGTACAAATGCAGTACATATCTCAGCTGAGAAGTACAGATGCAGTACAGTTTCCAATTACAACGAGAGAATCTTGTTCTGCGGCCCGCGGGTTTCGGGAGATCTTAGATCATCCGCTGCCGAAGGCAGGCAACGTCCAGCCAATCATTGAGAACCCAGGGTTCGAGGTTTATGCGTTTGTGTGTCCAAAAACACTAGGGAAGACTCATGAGATTCATTGCAGGGTGACTGCACCATCAGGGTGTTAGTTTGTGGCGTTTTTTAGTGTGTATGCTACCAGTCATGATGGCCATTCGACCAATCCAGTCATGATCCAGCCAGTCATGATGGCCATTTCAACTAATCCTGTTAGTCTATTGTAAAAAAAACGGTTTGGGGCATGTAAGCTACACAGATGGGCTCAGAATCTTTTCGCTTACAAGGATATGCTATCAGAAAACTTTCGCCTGGCCTGAATAGTTTCGCCTCAGGCCCCTCCAGGAGTTTCGCCTTTCGCCCCATGTCATTCTTTTCGCCGCGAACCCTGCCTGAACGCCAGGTAGGGCCAGCCTTCCTGCACCTTCGCAGGTGAACTCGCCTTTCTTCCTCCATGTCCTTGTGGCAATGACTTGAAGTACTCATTGGAATGCCTTGAAGGTCACGGCGGGCATTCCACGGTTTCCAGAACGATAAAGGTGGTATCCTAAATGGAGGGAACTCAAAGGTGGAGACGACAAGATGCTGCCCCATTTGCAAGCATTCAAGGGCCCAATGTCATCTCACTGGGCGGCGTTCAGGTGACTCCCAGGAAATGGACGGACAACCTATTACTTTCAATCTATGCTGAGTCTGCTACAGGACTACTTTACGTGCAAATCAAAGGATACAGGAGCAGTTTGAAGAAGCTTTGAAGACATTTTACAATTAATTGACCATAAAATAAACAGGCACAAACGCGCGTGTCGGCGTGCACACGCACACGCACACGCACGCGCACGCGCACGCACACGCGCACGCACACGCACGCACACACACACACACACACACACACACACACACACACACACACACACACACACACACACACACACACACACACACACACACAGATAGAGAGAGGGGGGGGGCCCATGCATGCAGGCACAAGTGCATGCACACACCTACACCCATTCTTACCCACCCTCACCCTCACCCTCACACCCTCACCCCCCCTCCCCCTCCCCCTCCCCCTCCCCCTCCCCCCCCCCCCTCTCTCTCTCTCTCTCTCTCTCTCTCTCTCTCTCTCTCTCTCTCTCTCTCTCTCTCTCTCTCTCTCTCTCTCTCTCTCTCTCTCTCTCTCTCTCTCTCTCTCCCTCTCCCTCTCCCTCTCCCTCTCCCCCCCTTCTCTCGGTGTGTCTCTCTCACCCCCCCCCCTTTTTCTCTATGTACACACGTTGCCTCAAGATTTAAAACAATCCGATTGATTCACAAAGAACTACTCCATGATTCACAAAGCCCTACTCTATGGGCTCTTTGCAATCGAACCAGGTTAAGTCTGGGTAATTCTCTCATGGCCCGTGGCATCTGGCCATTGGCATGCTGTCTGTTCCAACAGACCTTCAACAGACCTTCAGCCTCTGCAACTGTACCTTCAACGAAGTAGTAATGCATTGAGGATGCTTTCTACCTGCATAAATTTTGGATAGAAGCACCATCAAGGTGTTCCTCAGAGTCCTGGCCATGGTTTAAATGTGTCGCTGACACACATTTTCTCCTGCATTGAAGCCATCAGCAAAAAGGGAGTGAGTTTTAGAGCAGGGGTCCCACAAACGCACCCCAAAGAAAATGGCGTTGGAGATCTGGGGATTGTGTACAGTTTTAAAACGAACTTGTGCGCTTCAGCTGTGCAGGGACTGTTATTGTTTGCACGACATCCACCAGAAGTTCCTCAGTCTCCTTTTTGCCTGTGCTGCCTGGTCAGCTGTGTGGTAGCTAAATTCTTATGACTTTTCGTCTTTCCCTCCCCCAATGAAATTACAAGATGATTATGAACTTCTTTACGTGCTTTCCTTCTCTGAGTTCCCATAAGAAATTATGTGGAATCATCTGAATCGTCCTGAGTGGAGGGCAGAAGGTTAGTCAAGGGGTTGGGGAGGGGAAGTTCAAAATCTGCTGGAAGGGATGGCAGGCGCAGCCGGTCCACTGCTTCCGATACAAAAGAGGTGGAAGTCGAGCCTGATGAAGATGTCCAGCTTGACTTGGACTCCTGTGATTTGTGGCGCTGCCCAGGCATGCTAAGGAAAGATTTTTTGGCGTCTGAGTCGCTAGTTTGCCCAGAGCGCCTGGGAGGTGGCAAGATGTCAGATAAGCCAGCCGGGAATGAATCGGGCAGAGAAAGGAATCGTGGTCCGGTGTCCAGGGCCCCTGCAAGATGTCAATTCACAGATACCCATAAGCCTGACATTCTAAGTGCTGATAATCTGGAGTGCTGGGCTTCAAGGCATGGACTTGGGAAGCAGCGCATGATGCATTGGTTTGTCCTTGCAACGAGGCAAGGCAGTCCCGATGGGCTACAGGCAATCTCCTTTTATTACCATGTATCCTGTAGTACAAAGCTTTGCTCGAGGTGCTCTATCCTTCGTCCTTTCAGGGCTTGACAGTGCAGAGCGAGTCACATGCAATTGAAAGACCAGGCTAAGAGGTTGTAAGCATTACAGCGGCTCAGCCCATCAGTTCCAGTCTAACAGGTATGGATATGTTGTTGCAGTCATATCCCCAGGTCAAAGATTGGGAGGCAGGAGAAGATTGCTCCGTGTGTGTGTGTGTGTGTGTGTGTGTGTGTGTGTGTGTGTGTGTGTGTGTGTGTGTGTGTGTGTGTGTGTCTGTGTGTGTGTGTGTGTGCGCGTGAGTGTGTGTGTGAACACACACACACACACACACACACACACACACACACACACACACACACAACCTACCCATACACACATTACTGCTCAAGAATCTTAAGCGGTAATCCTTAGCGAGGGAGAGAGAGACTGCGGGGGGGGGGGAGAGAGAAAAAGGGGGGGCGAGTGCGAACAAACGCGAGAGAGAGAAAGGGGGGGGGGGGAAGACAAACCGACAGACACAGACAGACATACAGAGAGACAGGGGGGGGGAGGGGAGAGAGGGGGGGCGGGAGATATTTTGAAGAGACAGAAAGAGCTAGAGATATTGGGTATTTATGTGAACACACCTGTTGGCGATGCAGGCCTGGTGGTTTTTGCAGATGAAGTCCCAGCAGTGACTTTGCGAACATGTCCATGGAGAGGATGGCTGGCTGGGGCAGCAGCCTGGGCACTTCCAGGTGCGGGCACAGGAGCAGCATTGAAAGACCACCCTGTCAAGCATTGGACGGATAGCTATGATCAAAATCATAAGGATTGCATCAGGAATTTAGGCTTGCATCCATGCCTGTTCTAGCCTAGCCTTGGAGATGCTGCGAAACAAATACAATAACAGAGAAGGTGGCAAGACGATGAGTGCAGGCACAAATCAACCTTTTCCAAAGCATACCAAGTTGCATGAGCCAGCACATGCCACATACAGCTCTGTAGTCCTCCTGTGACAAGATATTGCCCCACTGATCTCGTAGCTCCTGAAAGTTTACAGGGACGCTACCTCACTGCGGACCACCTCTGCTGGAACTTTATGTTTGACTCAAGTCCAACGCAACGTCCAAAGCAGAGGGCAGGATGGCTGGAATTATGCTGATACCTTTACCTCTCATGCCACCCATCCCTGTCCCTGCTGTCTTGTGGCGGGCACGAGAAAAGGAGGGGGTGGGGGAGGTGTGTGTGTGTGTGTGTGTGTGTGTGTGTGTGTGTGTGTGTGTGTGTGTGCATGCGCGCGAGCGTGTGTGCTCTTTTTCAGGCTTGCTACAACTTGGGTCCAAGACTGTCCATGATCGAGTGTGTATTGCACCTGCAGGGTATGGCAGTGAAGCAGCAGGTGCCCGTCCAGTGGCAAGTTGTGACACCGCCTGTGCAGGCAACTTCGCCATTGGAACGACTACGGACTGGCTTGATGATGGCACCTGGACGGGAGCATAGGAGCTGCTGTCCATGACAGCTTCTGTAACTTGGGTCGTCCCTGATGCAGGGCCTTGTTGAGTCATGTAAATTAGCTCGGACTGTACAGCACCGTTGGCAGTGTCCACAAGGGCAGCTGAATCAACAGATGCCAACACGGGCTGCCCCGCAGGGGAGTCTGCAGAGTAGGGCCCCAACCCATACTGCACAGTACCTCCAATGGGGAGCGGAGCCATAGGAGCCCCAGCCCATCCATACTGCAGGACCGCACTCTCTGTCAGCAAGCCGGCAGATGCTGGAGCCACTGCTGCAGGGTAGGAGGCCGTCGCCATGTTAGCCGCTTGCACAGCTGGTTGAGGTTGGAGCGTGGTCCACAAGGGATTGGCCGAGGCCTGCAGACTCGGGACTGGCATGTTTAGAGCGAGCACATCCTGGCTCACTGATACTGTCACGCTGTCAGGGCCCTGCTGTGGGCCAGACTGAACTGAATTGCTAGGGGCAACACCTCTGACTGGCGTGACGGGGTCCACTGCTGCGACCCCTGTTCCAGACACACTGGACGTCATGGTAGCGTCCACCGCAGGAGGAAGGGCTGCGGCTGTCATGCCTTGAGGGAAGGCAGTCCCATCCATGCCTGCAGGCAGCATACTGGGCAGGCCCCATGTGCCAGAGGGTGTCAGTGCGAAAGGGATTCCCTCGGCGGCTGTTTGGACTCTGACAGAGTCCTCAAAAGGGTATGTTGTTGCCCCTGTGCCTGCGCCACTCAGCATGTCCATCGGCAAGGTCCCTTGGAGCTGAACAGTGGCTGTTCCCATAGATGGCATCCCAAGTGGGGCCATGGCTGCAGGGGAAGCCCCTGTCTTGGTAAGGTCATAAATTGGCTTTGAGTCTATTGTGGGAGCTGCACCGTCAGTCCTCCGGTATGATGGGTCAACAGCTGCAGCCTCAGTCCTCCGATACAATGGATCAACAAATGCACCATCTGTCCTCCGGTACGATGGGTCAACAACTGCACTGTCAGTCCTTCGGTAGGATGGATTGACTGCTGCACCGTCTGGCCTTTGGTTTGATGGATCAACAGCTGCACCATCAGTCCACCGGTATGATGGGTCCACAGCTGCACCCGTAGTGCTCTGCAGTGATGGATCAACAGCTGCACCTTCAATCTTCAGGTACGATGGGTCCACAGTTGCACCGTCAGTCCTCCGATACGATGGGTTAATAGCTGCACCAAAAGCGCTCTGCTGCGATGGATCAACAGCTGCACTATCAATTCTCTGTGACACTGGGTCAATGGCCGGAGAATTAGCGGCTGGGAAATTGGCTGAGACATGCGCATCCCCCAAAGGATACACTCCTGCAAAGTTGCTTGTAATATTACTAGCTGTCAGTGGAGGTGACAGTTGAGTGGGATCTCTGCTGTCTACAGCCATGGGCAGAGATGTTACCAAATTGTTGTCTGCCATGGAAGGATACACTTGCCCGAACCCGGTTTCCACCTGTGGTGCAGGCGCAACTGTAGGGACTGGGATGTACAATGCCGGTCCAGGCTGGAATGCTGCCCCATTTCCGTCTCCCTGTATGTCTGCTAGCACTTTAATTGTGCCTGTCCACCATCACAAACTCAACTCAGTGTACACTAGAACGTCATGTCATCTGAAAAGCTCGATGGCTATGCCATGCCACTTGTCTCTGGTACTAACACATTGTTGGCCCACAAGCATGGCTAGAGTGATGTGCCCGTGTATGCCACATAGGGACTACCTGTTGTAAGACCATGGCATGTTGTGGAGTGTCATGCAGAAAGAAACAGTAATGACGAAATTGCTCTCAACAAGCATGCACGAACACGTTTTCGTGGCCCATAGGATCTCTGTGACAATTTTTTTCGTAACGTTAAGCCTGCTTGTGAGTCAGTCTGCAGATCTTCAGCCTCGGAAATTGATTCTTGTTCTCTTTCCCCTGCAGTCCTGGCAGATACCAAATTGTCTGTCTAGACCAATGCTTATACCTACTCCTTTCACCCCTTCCTCTGCCATGAAAGGGCAGGCTGATTGCAAAGAAGGAGTCGGGAGATAAAAAGCATGTGCAGTACACTCTGATGATACAAACTGCTTGATTGTAAGCCAAGCACATGTTTAGGGTGGCTTCCTGAGTGTCCACTCAAGCTGCATACATGCAAAGATAGAGGGAGCCACACACGTACACACACACACACACACACACACACACACACACACACACACACACACACACACACACACACACACACACACACACACACACACACACAGGGGATAAGGGAGAGGCAGGATTGGAAATCCTCCTACCGTCACCCTGGAAGAATGGGGCCATGGCAGAATTCGTTGCTGCAGAAATTGTAGCAGGAAATGGGGAGTCAGCAACAGCATAAGATGGAATTCCCAGAGCAGGGCTAGGGCTCCCTCCCGGTGGACCAATATCAGTAGCCCCTGCCAAAACAGTGCTTTGGCTTGCAGAAGGCGTTGGTCCAGCCACAGAGGCCATGGCTGTGGGAAACGCAGCCCACCCCTGGGGTAGAGAGGAGGCCTGAAGAGGGGCCTGTGGTGAGTTTGCTACCGGTGCCCTTGCGGCCGCTCCACCAAGGCTGGGGCCCTTTGTATTAGCTGTTGACACATCAAGAACTGCAGTTTCCCCAGCCACAAAAGTCTCCAGCGGTGCAATCGGGAGGTCCATCACTCCGTCTGATCCTACAGAAGGCAACAGAATGGTAGCCGAGGCAGAAGGGGCGGCAGCAGCAACCTCCGCAACCTCCAGAACTGTTGCTACAAACTCGGTCTGACCTGCGGGTGCCGTCTGGGATCCCACAACAGAGCCAGATGTGGGGACAGAGACTCCAGCAGTGGATGGGAGCAACTCCTTTGCTGGGTGGCCCAGTGCGGCAGCCAGAGACGGCGCCAGAGTCGGACTCTCTGCTGCTCCTGGGAGTGCAGGCGAGTTTGGGAACCCTTGGGCCCTCAAGTCATGCACATTGGCTTGTGCGATTGCTGCTGTGCTCAAAGCAGGGGCCGCTGTGCTGGGCAGAGGGGAGGCTGCTGCATAGTTTTTGGTAGTTTCTGCAGGCCTAACCTGGGGCGCTGAGAGGGACTTGGGGACTACAGGCACATCTATTTCTGGAGCAGCAGCTGTCCTGGAGAGGAGCTCCGCTCGTGTGTTTTGAGCCGTGTGGGTGACACTTGGTGAGGCAGCGGCGATAGCACTTGCCAGTTCAGGCTCCCTCAGCAGATGTGCGGGCGCAGGGGCTGGCACTGTGCTGCTCAAAGCTGCAGCAAGGATGTGGGAGACCTCGGGCGCAGCTGCCCTGCCCAAATCCGCACTGTCTCCAGCAGATGGGCTGGGGACAGGTGCGGGACTGTTAGTCGGGGCGGCAGGCTGGAGAGTATAGCCAGACAAAGCAATGCTGCGAGCCTTAGATGCAGGAGCATGAGACCACGCTTGAGCATGGACGGGAGACAGCAAGGAAGCCAGGACTGAGTCAGAATCTGGTGCAGAAGCTGGTTCAAAAGCTTTCTCAACGTTGATGTCCCGATTGTGGAGTGGTGGTTCCAGCTTATAGTGAGCAGGCCCCAGGGAATGAGAAAGGCTGGCCGTCGGGCCTGACACGGGAGAAGTTGCAGTAGGCTCTGTCTGTAAGGCAGCATTATGATTGAGGTATGTGTCAGGAATAAATGCATGGCTATCTGCAGGGGCGTGAGAGAGGGCAGCTAAGGAGCTGCTTGCAACGCCCGATGCAGAAATGACTGCTGTGCGTGTTCCAGGATTGGCGAGGGTTTCAGGCAAGAGTGGGAGAGAGGGCTCAGGCGCAGCAGAAAAGGCAGGCCGTCGGACCTCTGCAAGGGCCGATAAGGGGGAGAGGGTGTCTGCTGTTCCCAAGGTGGGAAAGGTATTGCTAGGGGCCCCCTGCAGGACAGAGGGAGCCGGCCCAGGAGCATTGGAGAGGGTGGGCCCCCAAATCTTTGTAGGCACTGCTGCAGGAATGTCTTGTGTCAGAGAAGAGAGGGGCCTGTGGAGGAGAGGACCAGCGGTTGCCTCTACTGTTGGAGCGGACGCAGGTGCAAACATTAAGATCGGCACTTGGGCCTTTTCAATAGTTGGTGCAGGACTATCTTCTACTATTAAGGAAGGCTGCGGATTCGTAAAGGCTCTCTGAATGGTTTCAGGAGCAAGCGCTGGGACTTTAGATAGAGCAGATTCCCCGAACCCTCCAAGGGCCGAGACTGAAACGTCTTCTGTCCCTACAGCAGGGAATCTGGTGGGGAGGGTCTTATGAATCATGTTGGCAGCAGGCACTGGCACTGTTGGGAAAGAGACACTGTTTGTGTCTGCAAGACCCATTGTTGCTGAAGCATCCCCTGTCATTTGGGCAGGGACAGGGTTAAGCTGTGCCACATTTCCGACTGCAGGGGCAGGGGCCTCAGGTAGAGAGTCGCTTGCTGTCACAGGCCTGGAATAAACCACATTTAGCTGCGCGTTTTGGGTTGGCAACTCTTGGACAAGGAGACTTGGGGCTTGTGCAGGGACCCCAGCACCTTGGCTGCGGATTGGAAAAGCAGCTGCAGCTTGTGGGACATGCACATTCGCAGAGGCCTGCTCCATGCCCACAGGGGTAGCACCTGCAGGTTCCCTGGAGGTTAATGTACTAGCCATGTTTACCTGAGGCCGGAAGGTGAATGCAACAGATAGAGGCCTTGCAATGTCGTGTCGCATTGAGTCTAGGGAGATAACATAAAAGGATAAGCATGCATATTCGTGCAGTCACAGACACACACACAAACACACACACACACACACACACACACACACACACACACACACACACACACACGCACGCACGCACACACACACACACACACACACACACACACACACACACACACATGCATGCACGCACACACACGCACGCCCACGTGCGCACACATACATCCACACCCACCCCCCTTTTCTCTGTCAAGTTGGTCCAGACCATGGATAGAGCACGTCAAGAAAGATAAGATAAATACGAAAACGAAATGGATTGACACACATTGTTTCGACTGTTATCAATTTCCCTTCATCCAGCTTGTCTAAATTATTACACTCGGTGCACCTGTGGATCTCACTCATATGCACATCTCGTGACAGAAGACCTAAAATGTGTACATTTGATTTCTTCTCACTATTGCAGCGAAGTACTCAGAAGAGGATGTGCAGGTTCTATACCTCTCTGGTATGTGGCAGCCACATTCAGCAAGCCTGCTGGGGCAGGGGCTACATGTGAGGTGGAAGAAGACGGCTCCTTGGAGGGAGCCATCATTGCAGAAGGGGCTGTCCGAGGCGCACTGGCCTGTGGAGCCAGTGCAGCAGAATTGAGGCCCAAGGGCTGTGGCAAGACGGGGCCTTTCATCTGCCCTTGGACTGCTGCGCTGGAGGGAGCCATTGTTGTGGGTACTGAGCACTTATTCAGAAATGCATCGCGCTTGTATACCATCTGTATACCACCACCGCCCTCACGCCCCAGTCAGATTGGATTTTGATGTGTGAATGGACATGCCAATCAACCAGGCAAGCACTGCATCCTCAAATGCATTAGGAAGTGTCATTGGTGACCCTATAAACCAGAGATACAATCTATGCAAGCTTGCATTAAACGCTTCTGCAGTAAGTGGCCTGACGTCCTGGGAAATCCCTTTGGTATTTGCAATCAACAATACACTCATGAGCATTTTGTCCATATGTCTAGGATTCACGTCTAATCATGGATTAAGAAAGCTATCCACATTACAGGAAGTGGCTTCCCTCCCAGCCCCTTTCCCTGCAGTTGGGATGTCTGAACTCCATTCCACTTCAAAGACTTTTATTTTCAGTTCACATGTCAGTAGCAACTTCAATTGCTGTGTTTTCCCGGTTGTGTTGCTTCCTGTATGCATTCTCCTGTGGCACTTTTGCCCTCCCCGTTCTGGCTGAGGCAGAATTTTAAAGCACATGTGCCCTTATTCCTCTCTGAGGACAATGCCCACATAGGAATGAAGGGAGTTACTATCCAATCCCACTTTTCAGGAGGGCAGGAGCACTGGATCAAGCCCCCTCCACCCCTCCCCTCCAAATTGCAGGCGGCAAAGAGTCAAGAGAAGCATGTCCTTAACGGACTACAATACGGATACATGGAAGGAAGGAAAAGGACCTTATACATAGTGAGATCTTCCTGAAGGCCACTTAGGACTGACTGAGTAAGAAGGTATAAAATGGATGGATTGAAGGGAGGAAAGGAGTTGCTGCTACAGTAGCGACTTTCCTAATGTTACCAAGGACTACCCGGAACAACAGACGATTAGATGGTCGGAGGGAATGAAAAGGAAGTGCTCCTACAGTAGAACCTTTCCCAAGGCTACTTAGAAACACACACAGTGATTGACAAAGTAATCCACTGGAAGGGCAGACCGAGCGAGGAATTATTCGGCCAGGTTGTGCTGAGGGGGCAGCTGCAGATGCTTTCTCTGGGTACTCCCACTCCAGCTTGACTCTAGGCTCCAAGGTTACATCTGTCTTGGCATACGTGAGGGACAGCACATAGTGTCCTGCGCAGCCATAAGGGTTCTTGAAGACCAAGGTCCCAGAGACTCAACAAGAGCCAACATGCTTCCCGGAGACTTTTAGCTGGCCACAATATTTCTCAATTTGGAAGTATATGTCATGCTGCATTTTTAAGTGTATAAGAAAACCGGGGAGAGTGGTGCGGAGCAGCTCAAGAAACAATCAGAAGGGGTTGAGCCCCCTGGCTGACTTCCTCAAGCCAGCCAAAAATCCGAAGCTTTCAAAGGCCTGGCTTGGCACAGGCCGTCATGTAAGGGTTTGGTTTGCTAAGAGATATTATATCAGAAGTAGAGGGCCGCGATTGTCATGTGGATTGAGCTCAATCTCCAGCTCTGAAAACGCCTCTAATGGGGATTCAACTCCCTTACCAGGTGGTCCAGGACTGTCTTAGCCCAATGAGACACGAGCAACCTCCAACTTCCAGTGAGAGGAAGGAGTCAATTCTCCTTCCTCATCAGGGACGGAGTTAATTTTCTCATATGGCATATACCTGTGGCCACAGGTATATGCAAGAAACAGTGTATGCCGGGTTGCTGATATGCTGAGCCACATCGAAGTGCATTCATACATATGCATGTACACCATTAGCACGCCTTTTCTTCAGTCCACTGTCTTTTAAAGTTCCTTAAATCATGCTCCAACTGCACAAGATCCGCCCTTTGTCCCTGGGAAAGTATAACCTCGTGCTTGGTTTCTATCTCACTCATAACTTCTCATGGCTGGAAATGAGAGATACAGACATTCAGCGTACCAGATGTGAGTTGTGTCTCGTAAACTGTGGTCTGCAGACTCGGCTGCAGTTCAGCTCCACTATACTTTTGCACCACAGAAACTGGGAGCCCCTTGGGGTCGGTGATGCCAACAACAGCTTGATCATCACTTGTGACGTAGAACCTGGAAACCACAATGCACAGGAAACTACCAATAACTCATGCCAGCCAGCTGTTTTTAATCAAAATGAAGCACACTTGCAGAGCTAACAAGCCAAAGAGGCCACTCAAGCAGATAGTGCCACCAGCGCTTGCCACCAGCGCTTGCGCAGTCTTCTGTGAGCATTAGGCCTGGCTGGGCCCAAGAAGATTCATCATCAAGGATCCCATGTAGACTGTAAGAGATGTATCTGCCACATCTGTGCTGCAACCTTTTAAAGTATTATATAGGGTGCAGCTATCATATTATTTGCTATCTTGAAGGCATGTTATACCAGTTCTGTTCTGGATTTGTTTTCAACTTTCTCTTTGCCGCATTTTCAAAGTTCCCTGAAGGGGCCAAACACCCCTCTTCCCTGCATCCTGAAGGTTTGGATTATCCCTGTTGCCGAGTCCTTCCTAGCTTTTGACCTGATGTAGAACTTTTGCAGATTGATCTACTCCCAAACAACCAAGGATAAAAGCAACTAATTATTTTCACAAGGTCCATGTTGTTGCATTCGTCGCTATGTTACTTGAGGATGGGAAAAAGGGGCGATACACCATATGGCAAGTTATTCTGCTTGTTGTCTATTGTTACTGCAGGTCTGTGCGTGTTTCTGAGCAGTAATCAAGGCGTAGAATTTGATTTGCTCGTCCAGTGCACTCTCAATGATAAAGTAGGCTTTGGGCCTGACCTGTAGACACCATCATAGGGCGCTCGAAGGTACGTGGCAAAAGTAGAGATAAAAGGCTGCCCGACATATCCTGCTGGCCATTTCTGCGCAGCAATCGGTACTCCAGCTGCAAACAACCCCCCCCCCCCCGGTCCAGTTTGGTTCTTTGTGTGTGCAGGCCATCATAAGAAACTGCAAGCTACAGAGGTATATTTTCATAGTGATGATCTGCAAATGCACATTTTCCCTGATTGCACCATCCGGCACCAGGTGAGCTTCATACAAGTCCTTCCAATCCAAATGGAAGCAGGTCTCGTCAGGCATCCCAAGTCTTTCAGTTCTTTTCCCTTTTTCACGATCCTTGTCAGAGTTGTCACCTTGCCCCTCTTATCCAGTACTTTGCCCTGTCCCCAAGATTTCTTGTTTCCAATTCCGTGACTACTAACTTGCTTCACACCAACCTGCCACATGAGCCTGCATCTCCCTCAACACCCTTATAGAATGCACACGCGCGCGCGCACACACACACACACACACACACACACACACACACACACACACACACACACACACACACACACACACACACATACACACACACACACACATATACAGTCACACCCACACACACGCACACAAACTCACACTCACAACGTCACTCACGGTCACATTCACACTCAAACCCACTTAACCTTGAAAAGATAAGGGTGCGAAGATCTTGAACGCTGTCAATGACATGCAATTTATACACATTGAGTTCAAGGCAAATGAACTCATGAAATGGCAAAGGGTCTTACCTCCGGTTGACGATTCAAGACCAAAGTTCAGGTTTTGTGTGGAAAACTGTGAGTCAGGGGCGCCTCCGACTGAAGATCGTAGGGCTGCTGCCGCTTCAGGGCCTGAGGGAGCCCGCCACATGCTGACCTGAAAACCACGTGCTCCACAGTCCCCAGCTGCATTTACTTGTGAAGGTGGTGATATTTCGGCTAAGCTGCGTTGTTTTCTCCAAAATTCGGACTGTGCTCCACAAAGTGTGCAGCAGATACATGCCAGTGCCAACAGCCGCGTTCCAGCCTTGCGGGGGTGGGTCCACATAGTGTCTAGCATGATTACCTACAGTAAAAAGTTCAAAAGGGACTTTGTCATCCAACTAGTGGAAAGGATAATGTTAAGTCAGAAAGGTCGGTTGTGCGTTAGAATTTGTTTGGCTTTCGGTTCATGTTTAAGTGTATTAAGTAGCAAGAACATCGCATCTTGTTTTGCGAATCTCGATGACGAGCTGACCAATTGTCGTTGCTGTGGTAAGTTCGGGAAGAACCTTGTATTGTACGTAGTGGCAGCAATACTGCAGGATATCCCCAAATTAAACGCAATAAAATGTTTCAATCAACTGACCTGAGAGTCTCGTAGATCTGGGCTAGATGGAATTTCAGTATATGTGAACGCGAGGAACACCCGGACAGTCCGGGAGGCCTGAGAGAATCCAACAATACATACCGCGTCCCACCCAATACGTAATGTTTCGAATACCTAAAATATGTGTAGATGAATATTATCCTTGCATCAATGTACGGTAGAGGGATTCCAAGTCTCGGCCTTCTCTTTTAGATTAGGTACATTCCGATGTTGGTAGTTTACTCATACCTAGACTATGCTTCAAAACTTTGAAAAGCGTAAAAGTTGTAACATTCTGAATTATTTCTGGGGCAGCACTTACTGTGATCCGTGCATCAAAAGCAAGGGTCGTGGCACCCCGACTGATGTCCACAAGCTACGTGTTCGATCGTTTCTGAGATTGGTCCCTTGCCAACTGGGTTCGATTATGCCAAAACAAATTATTGCAAATATGTAGCGTGGACTACGGGTCTTGCGGCAGGATAGGCTAGTTTCAATAGTGGACTCGTTTATTTGAAGTCGAGACCGTGTTGCCCGAGACTCCTCTGTCCCGATCGGATTGCTCACCCAGCCTGCTCACCCCAGGTGACCAAGGGCGCCTAAGTGGCTCTGGGTGCCAGGGGCTCTGGTGAGTCACCAGAGATGACCTTGGGGCCTAATGTTCCGAGTGATGTGTAGACTGTGGGCCTGAGGAAGGAAGGAAGGAATTACAAGGCGGGCCAGCAGCGGCCGAACGTGTACGGATCCAGCTTCTTGGTACCCCTGGGATAGGCCCCCCACCTTCTTTCCCAGCCAAACCTGACTGACAAAAATACTTCAGGTCCAACTTCAAAAACTGGATGTCTGTGTTGCACAAGGCACTACTAATAGAAAGCGTATTTCACCTCTTGCAATTCACGGCACATGCAGCTTTGTACTTTAGGCTTCACGTCGGGGCTCCTGCTGGCGTCCGACGAATCGTGCAGGCCTAGACCAACCAGGCTGTCATCTGCCAGAATCGTGATTGCTTGCTGCATATTTCAGACTACAGAAATCTGCTCGTCTTTATTTAGTTGGACTCAGTCCAAGTAGATCCCTGCACGGCGGGTAACACTCCTGGCGGTGTATATCGACACAAACCACCTCGATTGCTTCTTTAACATAAAGGTAAAGAAGTAATGCGATTTCCGTGTCAACATGGGACAGTGCAGATTGTCGTTTATGCGGAAGTGCTGAAGCTTAGTGGGGTAAGTGTGAGTGAATCTAGTGTTGCAATGCTTCGATTCGTGGTATTTTCCTTGGTACTCAGGACAACGTTTACATTACGATATTCTTAGATTGTGGGTATCCTTCTCAACTTAGAACGAGTGGATATGTGCAACCCAGGGACATGTAGGATAGGTATCAACTACTGAACTCTACAGCATTTTAGAGGGTTTTTTGTTTCGGATCAAAGAGGAGTATTTATCCAATAAGATTCAACCAGTAAGGTTCTGTTGCACCCCAGATACTGCGGATCATGTAAAGTTTCTTGCAGCCCTGTTGTCACGGACGTCATGCCTTTTAAGATAGAGCCGGCGTCTTGGAAAGCAAGTGTCTCATGCCCCTAGTTGGTTTGGGAGAAGTAGGGGGTCCCAGGACATACTGTATCTCTCTGATCAATGCTGACTAAATACCTGCTATGTGTCCTGGGGCCATTTGCTACACCAAAAATGACTCAGACTTTCACCAAACCTGGTAGGGCGCTTTGAGGCTATTAAGTGGACAGTTGTGGGGACAGATATATGATTCAAGAGTTTGGCTATGAAATCAGAGTGCGAAGGAGAGGTACCAGCTCCTACTTCCCGGAAGTCCTGCATAATGGCCAAGCATATGTAGTCGCACAACCGGGCCAGGTGATGATTTTAGTCTTTCCCCCTTGTTGCTGAATGTTTAGAAATTGATGGCTAACTTACACCCAACTTGCAGGAATTTCAAGTTGAGGTCATGCGGCCGGAGGGCTATCATGATCATAGCATACCTCAACACTACAGACCTTGTGCAACACTGTCAGTCGATGGCAAGTCTCCTGGATATTCGGTCTTATTTCAGAGAAGCACAGGAGCTGTATTCGATGGTTTCTGTGCGGAAGGCTTAATGCCAATGAGTACTTACCGCGTCTTCAAATTTGGATCTACACAGGTGTGCTTCCTGCAAATCTGTTTCATTTAGGCCCTGCTCTGTGTGAACCACTATTCAGGGTTGCAAGAAGAGGACTGATGCCGTCTCTTACAATCTGGTTGTACCCATGTGTGTGCAGGCTAGTGAAAGTGAGGACCAAGGGCTGGAACTCACGGGGGAACTGCAGATCAGCCTGTGCATTGTGGAACCACAGCGGCCTAGATCAGTTGCTCCGTTTAAGAAATCATCACTCCGTGGACTGCCCAAACTGCCGAGGGCAAGACACTTTTCAAGGTGCGCTTCTGCTCAAGCAGTTGTTGCAGGACTTGCAAGAGGGCATGCCTTGTCTTCTTTGAAATGGGTTCAGGGGAACATTTGCTTTGCAATGCAGCTCCCTTCTCAGTGCTGCGGAGATGAAAAAGAAAGCTCTCAAAACCAGTCCCAATTTTATGACAGACTGGTGCATATTCAAACCGACTGGACAGTGGTGTTACGGTATGAGACTGCGGCCACACTGCTTTCGAGAGGCATCTTGAATTCAAGTAGCCCTGCGCATCTGGCCATCTTTGCTGCAAGTCAACCGCACAACCCACGGGCCCAGGTGCTGCCGCCAATTATGTACTGCCAGGTCTGAGCTTATCTACAGTCTGATGGAGTTGCAAAATGTGTTGGTATGGCTTTGTATATGGATATTGTCATTGTCAAGCAAAATGAAGACTGCTAATAAATGCACGTTATGAAATTGATTTTACTGCTAAGGCAAGGGCTGGCAGGGAGGAAGACAGAGATGCATGCAGATGAATGGCATCCGGGCACATCAGATAGATAAAATGAATCGTACTTACTGTCATTTCAACAAGCATGCACATACGATCCTGTGGTGGGGGTGGGGATTGGTTGGGGGTGTGGGAAAAGAGATGGGTGGGTGCGGGGGTGGGGGAGACATGTGGATGCTGGGTGGGACATGGGACTCGGGCATACGGCGCTGGATTTTTCCATTTTATGGTGTTTGTCCCGGTAACACTGGGATAAGCACCCACAGTTTTTTATTTATTTATTTATTTAATTTTATGTCATTTCAGTCAACCATGGGCAGCCATTTCTCAGTCCCTCTAATATTCCTCTTTGCTGCTGTGCGTATGGGATGTGAGTGTGAGGGTGGTTATGAGTGAGTGTGTTTGCATATGTGCCACCCACCCACCCAGGCGCGCACACACACACACACACACACACACTCTCTCTCTCTCTCTCTCTCTCTCTCTCTTTTCTCTCTCTCTCTCTCTCTTCTCTCTCTCTCTCTCTCTCTCTCTCTCTCTCTCTCTCTCTCGCTTGCTCTTTCTCTATATCTCTCTCTTTCTCTCTCCCCCTCTCTCATTCTGCATGTGTGTGAGAGTGTGAGAGAGAGGAGGGGAGGGGAATCCTTCCTACTCTCCCTTCCACCCTCCCTCCCGAGTGTGTGGGGGAGGGGAGAGAGTTGGGGCGGGGGGGGGGGGGAGTGAGGAGGCCGAGGGGAAGGAAAAGGAGGAGAGAGAGAGGGGGGGGGGAGAAGGAAGGGGGAGAGGTTTGGGGAGGGGGAAAGGGGGGGGGAGAGTAATCCACAGTTCAGTACATTAGTGAAAGAGTATGTCATTGGGAAATCAGGGTTTTCACATGACACCCTACCTATGGTGTTAGTCAAGGGGTCCAGAGGACGAAGGGGAGGGGGGTCAAAAAGGACTTCTTGCATGTGTGGTAAAAAACCTCTAGGGTGCCCCGATATGAGGGACTGATCGCTGATGGGAACTGCGAGCAGTCATAGCATCAGACTCCTCTGCAGGCACAATAGCCCTAAAATAAATGTCAGAGGCAACCGAGCGTAAAGAGAGGGGCGTTCGAATGGCATACTCACTCACACACAGACACACACACACACACACACACACACACACACACACACACACACACACACACAAGGGGAGACAAAAGCAACCGATATTCTGGCAAAAGATCCAACTTACATGTTATGCATTTTCAGGAAGGGGGCAAAACTTGTATTTGGAGTTCAGCGAAATAGATTTCTTGTTTCCAGGACGCCAGTCTTTATGGTCAGCATGCCCAAATACTTTATAACTTGAGTACACAAATACTCTTGCACTGCGTTAAACTCTGTATTTCTTTGGAGTCTGGTCTGCAGGTGCCGACTACTTCGGGAGGAAAGCGAGAGAGAGACGTAGTATGGCCTGGGATTGGCGACCTCGAAACTGTGAAGCTTCCACGCTTAAGTGGCAAGGAGGAGGACACCCTCTGCGACCTACCAGGGAATCGGCCTGTCTGGGAGATCAAGAAGATACCATTCATGTAGCCCGATGAAGTTACCCAGCTTTATGGTCGCAAGAACAAGGTAGTTATGTGCAGCTTAGAACTCCCCTCCTATGATAAGGAGGTTTTGCCAGTCGCCTTGCAGAATGGCTGCTTCTTCTTGTGGCTATGCAATTTGGGAACCAATGGAATGAACCGATAAGCCTGTATTGTTTGCTACTATTCATCTGTCTGGGCCAGATCAGGCATGTCAATTGAGGTTGTCATGTTAGGACTGATCATATCCTCATGACACGCACATGTGTGCATTTCGAGCATGTCTTTCGCGGCTTGCTTGTAACAACAAAAGCTCAAGATTTTGTGCCTTCGCTTATCAAATTGATGTTAGGTGCTTAAGGACCGTCCGCCTCCCTGCATTAATGTTTCCTTGCCACCACTCATGAGGTCCGTAAGGGCTGACGATTTTCCTGACATATGTGTAAAAAAGCGTGCTCGCACATACTCTTAGCGAAGGTAATGAGCATATTGCTCGGTGAACTAAGCGGTTATTGCTATATCTGCCTCCTGTTATGCATGGACGAGTTTTACAAAACACTTGATACTGCAGCGGTTACTGAGCTTGTTCGTGTAATGAAGTGTAGAGGTGGAACCACACTGTTATCGTTCTCCACCCCCGGGGGAAGGGGGAGGGGGACCATGTGGGTGCCAGCTGGACTGCGGGACTCGGGCATTCGGCGCAGAACTTGATCCCTCTATGGTGTTTGGCCCTGGGGTGGCGGGACGGACAGCCACACTTGTTTTCCAAGGACTCGTTTTCTAGAGGATAATAAGCATGTCGCAAGTGTTAAATGACATCCTGCAACAATTGCAAGAAATGAGGTAACCTGCGGGGGTTAGAAGCGCTGTTGGCTGGGGAAAGACGTGTCCCACTGCCCTTTGTCAAGTGGTAAGTTTTTTGTTCTTAAAAGTGTCTATCACAGACACGAGCTAGATCTCAAACAGCATGTCATTGCCAGGACTGTGAGCCTTGGCCTCCATGCTGATGCGCTAAACATTTCTATTGTGATGCCATTCTTTGCACTTGGTTGGCCTGATTTAGAGAGATCCCAGGCGTTTTTGCCATGACATTTGTCAGGCGTCATTTGTCGGGCTTAGGTTTTCCTAAGCTGTGAGATTTACAGAGCCCAGTCACTTGGTACACACCACTGGCTTTGATGCTTGTCCACTTATTATGTGACCACACGTCATCGCAGACTTTGCAGACTGGTAACTTATGAATCTTGCAGAGTTGTGTTCGGCCCAAAGCTCGTCTAAGTGGCAATTGGAACCTCCACTTCTGGTAGTGTATTTTTGGGGGCAGAAGCTTAAAAGTCTAGAAGAAATTATATCTTGACATTTTTGGGACGTCTTTATGATGGCCGCGCCTGAATATTTTAGAAAAGGCCAGGGTCATTGTCCCTACAAGTCTAAAGTGTGTCGTTTGAAATGCTAATAACTTCCGCGAACGTGGTATATGTTGGAAGGGTGATGTGTTCATCCGTTTCTGTACGTTCGATCATTTAGAAATTTGATGCATATCAGAGGGGAGGTGGTCACTCCCACAACTGTCTGCGAGTCTGGATATGCTGAGCAGCAGTGATATTGCTATGTTGTTTGGCATGACCCATGCCCTCTACAGGGGAGCGCAGTACTTCGTGAGGATCACAGCAACAGCTTCAACTTCCATGTTGACGACGTTTCTTTGCACCAGCATGTCCCAGCGTTCGCAGCCAGTCTTAGGACTAGTGACTTAGCCAGGCTTAGCATTAGTGACAGCCAGTCTTAGCACTAGTGACAGTGCAATGCTATTTAAAACAAAAGTTTAAAACATATCCAGGAAAGCAAAAGTGAAGCATAATGCTATTTGTTGGCAATACCTTTGTTATTCTGTAAGAGCTTCAAATTCGTTCTATGAGCCTGGCAGACGGAGTTCGAAAAGAACTGTCCGCTGTGGAGGCTTACTAGTGAGCATTTCTTTTGAATCCAATCGGAGTGCTGCAGACATTGAATTGATACACACACACTCCCTCACTCTACCTCACCCTCTAGCATCATCATTGCGGATACCTGTTGAGTTCTGAACATTATTATTGAATGCCTTGTGCTTTAAGTGATCTTCATGTGTGCACTATTAGGATATGGGTCCATTGAGAACATAAGGTACCTTGAGACACGGCAGATTCTGGACGTTTTCGAACATAAGGTACAATCCTATCTAGATCACACGTTTGTCGGATGAACTCTTAAGGCTGCCCCACCGGAGTGAATACCAACTGGTTGTGAAAGATGCTGGGCATCACCAGATGCTAGTCTTGTCCGACAGTTGTGTGTGGCACTCAGCAGACAGTCGTACGGACTGTAGCTGGAGTAACTTCGTCTATTGACGACCTGTCTGCTTTGTACAGGTACGGTGCGGCAGTGTGTGTTGTATCATTGTTGCTATTGTGAGAGTGAACAAGCTTAGTGTACCCTGTAGTCACTCAAACAGTTAAGGGACAGTGACTTCAGGGAGTATAGGCATGTACTTGAACGTAGCCGTCTAGAGCCTTATCTAGTGATTGCTTGATCGGTGCTTGTGTACAAGATAATGATGTAACGGAACTGGTTGTGAAAGATGCTGGGCATCACCAGATGCTAGTCTTGTCCGACAGTTGTGTGTGGCACTCAGCAGACAGTCGTACGGACTGTAGCTGGAGTAACTTCGTCTATTGACGACCTGTCTGCTTTGTACAGGGAAAGCCGATTGCCCATAACCTTTCACAGGTTATGGGCCCACGCCCTTCCAGCTGAGCCAAGTAAAAGCAGGAGTGAAGGTCGTCTACGGATGGGTCAGACGTAAGCGTCAACAAAGGAGCTCGAGCATGGCGCAGCGGCGCAAGGGAACTCGAGTGTACCAGGACCATTATCTTACTCACAGTTTACCTTTCTGGGAAATTCATAATTGAAGTTTTAGCTGTGCTTTATCATTCATAGACGTTGTCTAGAAGCACTGAGTGAGTCGGGCCGGACTCCGGCGCAAACTTCTGAGGGGAACATATCTGCTACTACTGTGCAAGACTGGCTGGTAAATTTCCATGACATGGAGGGAATTGTAGGGTATTGCTGCATTCCAGAAGTTTATGAGTAAGTTTGGCTGGTGAAGTGACAATAGTATGACAAAAAGGGGCAAAGAAAAGGAAAGTAGCAGTGAAACAGCAATGTCTCAACCTGGAGAAGTCAGTGGGGCCACTCCAGGGCAGTCTATGACCGGGACACAATCAGCCACTGCAGAACCAAAGGTGGAGATTGACAAGGCAGCCTACATCCCCAATACCTCTAATCCAAAGATGACTGTCATGCTTGATGATGGAGGGCGCAATTTTGAATTTTGGTATGAAAATTTGGAGGCGTGCGCAAACACCAAGGGGGTCAGAGCGGCTTTGGAGAGGCCAATGCCAGGGTCGGTGGAGAACTCAGCCATCAAGCAGTGGCTGATCCAGTCAGTTCCAGTCATCTGGCATTCTCAGATCTCATGCCACAAAGCAGCGTTCGACTTCATCGCGTGGGTGAAGAACAGTCACACTGGAGGGAGCAACCAAGACATCAACCTTGAGTGGTACAAGGAAATGGAGCAGGGCATCAAGACAGGGGAGACACTCAAGGTCTACCTCTACAGAATGATGGATCTGGCTACAAGTCTCAGAAACAACGCGTTCATCCTCTTGGACCACAATGTTGGGGAGCTGATGGTGAAGGGCCTCCCTCCTGTGCTGAGGCTCGAGTCCCTGGAGGTTATGGCAACCGACAAGCCGCCATTGGAGCTGATTCAAAGAATCCTGCGCGCCGCAGCCAGCCGTGGGTACAAGGACCCACCTGCAGAGGGAACACCTCAGGCCATGGCAGCTGCAGCAGTGGCTGGTCCCTCTGGGGGGGTAGCTGGAGCGTCATCAAGCGCTGGAGCTGCACCAGGAGTGGGAGCAGTACCGGGAGTTGGAGCAGCACTACCAGCAAACGAACAGCCTCCCGCTGGCCCCTCTGCAACTACTTTTGGTGGCAGGGGGCGTGGACCTGGCAGGGCAAGAAGGCCCAGAGAGGAGCTTACATGCCACTTCTGCAAGGCAAAGGGCCACTTCATGACTGACTGCGGACCGCTCAGGCAGCTGCAGGCTCTGCATCAAAACATGCAAGCGGCAAGCGTTGGGCCTGCAGCTTACTGGGGCCAGGGAGGCCCACAGTCGTCTCCTCAAGCCTGGTGGGACCATGGATCTGGCCGGGGTGGCCCGCCTTCATCCGCTTCCAGCCCTGGACCTCCTTCAGCATATAACTATCCAACAAGTCAACACACGTTTCCGGGGTGGCATTTACCACCTCCACCCCCTCCTTCTGGTGAGGCGATGTTTATCTCTCTCAATGTGCTTGCCCCAACTTCGCATGGAGCTAGCAGCACATCTTGGTTAATAGATAGTGGTGCCTCTGTGCATATAGTCAATGATCTCTCATTGCTCCATAATCCAGTTATGCATAGACAGCCTCTTCCTCTGCACTTGGCAACCTCAGACGCCAGGGGAGGAATCATTGCATCTGGGTCTGTATGCCTTGTGAATGCAAGGCACGAAGTATTCTGGCTGCACAATGTGCAGTGTGTTCCTTCTGCGCATACCAACCTCATTTCAGTCACTGGTGCAATTCAGGATGGAGCATCTTTCCTGACTGACACTGCAGGTGGTTACACAGCCATGAAGGGACCTGAAGGGTGGTGTGGAGATATCACCCGCGCACGAGGTCTGTTTTTTTTGGAGTTTGTTAGTCCTGTCAGAGGGCAGCAAGTTGGCTGCAGACATATTGATCACATGGCTGAGGCGTCTCATCTTAGGAAAGGACACGTGTGTAGCGAGAGATCTCTGTGGCATGCTAGGTTAGGTCATCCTGGTGCCAGCAGCATGCAGAGGTTCTCCAAGGAAGATCTGGTTACAGGAATCAATATCTCCCTTGCTCCCTGCTCTGAGTGCCCCAAGCACTGTGAATCGTGTATACAAGGGAAACACTCCAGACCTCCTTTCCCTGTATCTTCCAGGCCTGCACATCACCCACTCGATAGAGTCCATGTGGATACTGTGGGTCCCATATCACCTCCTGCCATCACAGGTGAACGATATTGGGTCACTGTAGTGGATGAAAGTTCACACCAAGTTGCCTCCCTGCCTGTGAAGTCAAAGGATTGCATCCCAAAGGCTGTGATAGACCTGCTCCGTTTTTGGCAGACCCAACGAGGCACGGTTGTGAAGTGTGTGAGGACTGACAGGGGTTCAGAGTTCCTGAACCAGCAATTCAAAGAGTTTTGTGCTCAGCAGGGCACTAAGATGGAGTCCTCAGCGCCCTACACGCCTCAGCAGAATGGGGTGGCGGAGAGGATGAATAGGACCCTGAAGGAGCGAACAAGGACTCTGTTGGTCCATGCTGCAGCAGACCCTTCCCTTTGGAAGGAGGCGCTCGAGACAGCTACCCTCCTCTACAATGTGGGTCCTACTTCAGGCAGGTCCCTGACCCCCATGGAATTATTCTTTGGTGTCAAACCTGATGTGTCGGTGCTGCGCACGTTTGGCTGTGTAGCCCATGTGCACATTCCCAGTGGCCAAAGGTCTGTTTTTGGGCCCAAGACCATCCCTGGGATGTTTACTGGTTATTGTCCCCAGTCTAAAGCGTATCGTGTGTACGTGGGGAATGGAGTGTGGAAGGAGAGTAGGGACGTCAGCTTTATCGAGCACTTGAGGGGGGCTGAGAGAGTGGGTCTATCAAAGGTCCAGCCTGGGTCTGTCTATGATTCTAGGATATCACCCCCCTTGGCAGTGAGAATCTGGCAACGCCTCAAGCAATTCCCTCTGCTGCTCCACCCACGTTCTGGGATGAGGAGGATGACCATGGAGTGGAGACGCTTTCCACTGGGGCTCCTGGGACCTCTGGACTTTGTGCTGGGGATCAGTCTGGAGACGGGACCACAGCAGCACATGACCAAGGAACCCCCACCAGCCTGGATTCTACTGTTGGGACCCCAGAACCATCTCAGCACTCGTGGTCGGTGCTTGAGCATATGCAGAATCTGGCCAGGGGGGGTGTAGAAACTCAATCCCAGGTAGAAAAAATGCAGAAGGTACAAGAGGGGTTGCGAATGCAGGGGAAGTCACAAATTCCCCTTCCTCCAGGGACCACCCTTACAAGGGAGCAGCGTTATGTACAGCGCGTGGCTAGGAGAGAGCATTCTGACATCCCATTGCATGCCCCTGACCCAGGTCAGGCAATTGTGAGTGAGCCAAACATGGCTGGTCTCCCTGATATGCAGGGGCAGGTTGAGACAGTCGAGGCTATGTTCGGTGCAGATGTAAGAGATGAGAGCAGTGGGTTAGACATGCCAGCAGTAGGGGAAGCTGGTGCCCAATCCCAGTCACTGGCTAGTCATGCTTATGGTGTGCAGGCTGACATTGTAGGCGCAGCTCAGGCAAGTCTGGGTAGTGTGCCCAAGTGTGAGTCCAGGAGAGAGAGAGAGCTGCTGCTCCCCTCTGCATTGCGGAAGGTGCGAGAATGTAAGGGTGCTGCACATGAGTCCAGTAGTCAAGGAGAGAGAGAGAGACTTGAGAAGGAATCAGATAATCCCGGCAGTACTGCCCAGTCCCAGCATAAGGTACATAATGTACCTTATTATGGCAACCAGGGAGAGAGAGAGAGAGAAG
>KV908339.1:691245-703745 GCA_002005505.1 Botryococcus braunii | reverse complement strand
TTTTATGGACACTGATGAACCCACAAGTAAATCGTAACGCTCGGGTGCAGGCAGATATAGACGGCAGTGCGAGCACTGGTCTATATAGACATTGAGAGTACTTGGTGGTGTTCACAGGTAAATATACGTAAACCATTTGTAATGAGTCGATGGGGTGTGGAATGCATCTGGGCTTCGAACTCCAAGCTGAATAGTGTTTGCTCTGTATTGAAGGACTGCTTGATATACTGCTGTCACATTCATTTCAATACAGGAGCTGCATTGCTTGTATGTTACTGTTGTGCGAACAGTAAGGCTATTTGTGTGTGACGAGTTGCACACTGGTTATAGCGATTGGTTGGGAGTAGCCATTAAACTCCTGGGACTGCTGAAGGGCCAAGGGTGTCCTGATCGGAGAGCAGTCGGCAGATATAGACGGCAGTGCGAGCACTGGTCTATATAGACATTGAGAGTACTTGGTGGTGTTCACAGGGGATACGTCTCTCTTCATGCAAACGGACCGCTGACGGTTACGGCAGCCTCCACTCAATACACAACAAAGGTCATGGGCCCACCGCTCGTTGCATGCAAGACGACGACGTCATCCTGATAGAAGACACTAGAGAGAAAAGAGCCACGCGGGGCTGTACGGTCAGTGGGGCTGCAGATAGAGTCAGAGTGGTAAAGATACACTCTGAAAGACAAGTGGTTACTGATTAGTAGCCAGCAGTACAGTGAGAGAGCAGCTGCAAAACAGGCAAGCGGGCTCGGGGTTTGAGACGACTGGATGGAGCTACATCGACAATTGGCTCCATTAGACAACATCGGATACGGCTTGCAACCTGGAGAGTTGTGCATGTGGCAATGGGGATGCACCTTCTCATTGATTGTGGCCGAGCCAACTGATGTGTCATTTGAAAGATGGGGTTGTTGTTTGTATGCTTGCTTCAGGGGTGGTTGTTGTAAAAATGCTGGTTGGCGTGAAAGAGCGCAGTTGCATTTGATATCATTGATGTGTGGTGATGTGGAGTTTCAGCCAGGGTGATTACATAATTCACATCACGGTGCATGGTACCAGATGTACTTTGGGAGCGTGATTTGGTGCTGTGTGAAGATCAAGATGTTGGGAGATTGCATGCAGGAGGAGTGAGTGGCTTCTTGTGAAGTTGTTGAAGCTATTATATCAGAGGCATGTGATGACTGGGTTTTGTTGATATCATGTTCATTGTTGAGTGAACATTGGAGTTCAAAATCCTTAGTGTATGTAAATCACTTAAAAGCGTGAGTCAGTTTTGGCATTGTGAAGCAATGAAGTGGAGGGAAAATGGCTGGTCTGACTGGGCTGGCATGAGTAAAAGTGAGCATGACACTGATTTTGAGTTGCATTGATTGAGGATGCAAGGGAAGAGGATGGCTGGCGGGCTCATTGAGTACCTCAAGCAACTCCTGCTGGAGCTGGCCCCACGATGAGGTGTCATTGGGGGCACATCCTCTCGGGCGGTCTACAGTTTCTTCTGTAGGTTTGTCCTATTGATGTTAGGATTTAAGCTTGAACCAAGAAAAAGAAAAGGGGGCTCTTGGCAGGAGCCTACTTGGTGTTGAAGAGACAGTGATAATGAGTATGTGCAAGTTATGTATGTACATGGGCTGAGTTACATGATACTAGATTGGGTGTAGAGTTAGTATGAATTGTCTCTGGTGCACATTCATGTGCATGTGTGTGTTGTAGGATAGTGCAGCACATGCATATCTTAATCAACAGAGGGACTTGTTGATCAAGATAAGATATATAGGGTTGAGTGAGGATGAGAAATTGCATGGCAACAACTAGAGCCTAAAAGTGTGTGAGCTGAGTATGCTGTCCAAATGTGGGAGTGTTTGGGCCAAAGCTGATGCATAATTGGGTCATGAGAAGTTTAAAAGTTATCGGTGCGATCACGCGTTTAGGTGGTGAAGACTGGTATTGCACCAAGTTATTAGTGCTTTACCATGATGGCTTAAGGTAATGGCAATTGTCTTCAAACCTTGTGCCCAGATCTATGAAAGGGGAAATCAGAGTGGTTAGCGCAGAAATATTGGAGTGAGTAGGTTTCAGGTTATCGTTGCGTAAACGTGTGGGTTTCCAAGACTCAGGTTCTTGCCCGGAAGAGGGAGGGGAGTTTTGGGAGACGCAAAGAAGTGTACCTGGGGCTCAGAAAGTTGAGATGTGAGATCCTTCAAGCTCTACACCATCAGTTTTGAAAGTACAGAGGATTTCAAGTTGATTATGGGACTGATCATGATCCAGAGAGAGTAGACTTGGGAAGGAAAAATTGAGCAGGGTAGTGGAAATCTGGTATTCCTTTGAGGGTTCTGGGGAAGATGTAAATGTTAGTACTGCATCAGGTTGTGGTACATAAAGTGTGAAATCTGGATTAGATGATAAAGAATTGTTGGGGTACATGAGTTGTGATAAAAACACTTGGAACACATTCACAGTGATGGGATGGGTTGCTGTAGAAAGAGGGTGCTCTTCACATCAAAAACAAAAGAGGAAGGGGATGACAAGAAATGCTTAAATTTTGCTCAAAAGTTGGTAGCAGAGTTAGAGCATCCATGGTGCATTTTGGTTCAAAAGGTTTAAACATAGAGGAGGGAAGTTCATGCCAAATTGGACTGAGGTATCCTAGTATGGAGTAGGCATTTAATCCTCCTAATGTTGTGGTTGGGAATCCAAGAAAACAAAGGGATGAGATATTTCCTGTCTTGTTTTTGGTTGGTTTAGATGTTTAGGCATGTAGCTGAGAGTCAGGGGTAGGACTCAAGAAGCTGTACTTGCTTAAAACTCCTTGGAGACAGCATGTTTCGATCAACTCATATGTCATGAGGGATGTGCCTGTGTGTATGTTTACACTAGCACCATGATCTGAAGATTTACATATGGTTGGATTGCCAGGTCATGCTTATGATTACGATTGCATGTGTTAAGATGGGGCATCTGTTCTTGTTGAGAGCAGTTGCTGCCTTAATGGTGAGTATTTGTTGGAATATTGGTGCAAGGGGACCATTCTGATGAGAGGCTGGTCACTTCCTTGTTTCCTGTGACAATTTTCTGACAAGATAAGACATGATGTTGATTGGAGTATTGAGGTGGGGATGGGCCATGATGTGTGATGGCTGGAATACTCTTGTGTGTGTGATAGACAACCTTTTGAGGTGAAATCTAGTTGAGAAGATACTGCACATTGTTAAGGATTGTAATTTTTCCTCCAGGGTAGTCAATTTAATTCTACAATCTTCTGTAGAGTTGTTAAGATTTTGGTTAAAATTGGAAAGGGGTTGTGGCTGGTTAAGTGCTTTCAGACATCGTTGCGCTGGTGCGCAGCGTGCAAGATTGCCACTAGAAACACTTGGAAAGAGGTCTTTTAGTGTGGCATTACGGTTGAGATAATTTTTTTAGAAAAAACTTAGACAATTTGGTGTGAACTGAGTGTTCTCCTGGTCCTGAATGGCTCAGGGAGGCCTTGTAGCTCTTACTGCACAGAAAACGTGCTAGGTCTAGTTCTCATACGTTAGTGAGAGAGACTGCACGTCGATTTCTGGTTTTACGGTTCGACTCGAGTGAGTTCGAGTGGTAGTCACGCGGTTTTAAGCTTGACACTCCGTGTCGAATCGTGAATTTTGTTGATCGGGGTACTGTTCGATACTCCGGACGATTCGTGGTTCGAATCTCCTAAGTTGTTTTTACCACTTGAGTTCGAGTGGTAGTCACGCGGTTTAGGCTTAAGACTCCGTGTCGAAGTGTGAATTCTGTTGATCGAGGTACTGGTCGATACTCCGGACGATTCGTGGTTCGAATCTCTTAAGTTGTTTTAACCTCATGATTTATCTCAGCCATGGTTATTGGCTGGGACCTTGCTGAGGATCTTTTGTGTTTTGGCCCTTGAACATTTGGTCACTCTGTGTGTGCCGTGCATCTCCCCAGGGTTTGAGGGGAGGTATTTGGAAACACTTAAGTATGTACTGACAGCCTTGTTTGTTGTCGGCGCTGAGCTCTCTACTGGTTGGTTGAGTACAATGGTAGAACTCATGAATTGGATTGCATTGCAGTTTGTTGCATGATATGCATGTTGTTTGCAGGTACTGGAGTGTACCTGGAAACTATTTAGTGGTTTTAACAATAGAAGTGTTGGTTGGGGACTGCTAATTTGTAGTCCCGCGCTTCTGGTTATTCAAGCTTTGTGAATTGAGGTGGTTGGCACCTTATGGTAGAGGGTTGGTTCTGCTAACAACGGTGGTTCTAGACTAGTAAGTAATGTTAAGAGTGCTCGTATCTTTCTTGAAGGGGGAAGGGACAGCATGTAGTACATGTTTGTGTTGTGGTCATCAAAGAAAAAGTTGTACTTTGGATTCTTGCTGTGTTCCAATGCCAGGATGAGTACCGGTCGGGGGAAGCAAAGGAACGGGGAAGCAAGAAGTTGGTACGAAGTATTCTCAGATCTTTGGGGAAGAGAATGCGGGTTCTGGATCTTCACGGCCGGACCGACACCGGTACTTGGAGCTCATCGGATCGCTGCAATGTTTGGCCAATATCACACGGCCAGACATCTCACATGCAGTTAGCCTGCTGGCACGTTATTGTGCAGCCCCAACCACTGCACACATGCGTGCAGGGTTGAGGATTGTGAGGTATCTGTTAGGTACCAAGGATACGGGATTGGTGTACGAAGGAAAGGGGAAGCAAAGTCTGACTGGCTTTGTTGACTCTGATTTTGCGGGGGATGTTGATACAAGAAAATCAACACCGGTTTCGTGTTCATGCTGAATGGGGAGCAGTGTCGTGGGGAAGTAAGAAGCAACAGTCAGTTGCTACTTCCACTGTCGAGGCGGAGTTTATTGCGGCGAGCCATGCAATAAAGGAAGGAGTGTGGCTTGGGAGCTTGTTGGAGGAGCTCGGTCAGTCTGTGTCTGGTGTAGAATTAAGAATGGACAACATGGGCTGTATTGCAAATCTGCAAAACCATGTATTGTCCAAATACACCAAGCATATTAGCGTGTGCTATCATCAAGCGAGGGAAAAGGTAGCATGGGGGCAGATCACGCCGGTGTACGTCAACACAGAGGAAAATGTGGCTGACATTTTTACAAAGCCGTTGGCCAGTCCAGCATTTCTCAAGCACCGTGACAGCTTGAGAATGGGTTAAGCCTAGAGTGTTGAAGTTCTAGGGCTTTAGGGCTTTAGGGCTTCAAAGATTCTAAGTTTGGCTCGGAAGAGTAGTGCGTTAATGGGAACAATTGAACTCAACATTAATGAACGACATTATACATGTTTTCTAAAAGGGGAAGATTGTTGTATAAACTGATAGGTACGTATAGATACGTGATGGCAAACGTACTAGATACAGGGCGCTATCAGTTTATCAAGTGGTTTTAGGAAACATTGTATAACTTGAATTTCTCCACGTGTGGAGTACAAGTAAGAAGATGCGCCTGATTGCGTGTCAAAGGGTAATGTATTATGTTCAGTTAGGTTGATCATATAAGTGACCTCCATGCAGTACAGGTCTTGTACTAGTGACGGTTAGGTCACAAGGTAAAGACTCCATTGAGTGTGTACGCGTGTATAAGTATGAGATCCCTGGTGCAGCTATAGAGCTACACGTTGGCATAGGGCCAAGTCAGGGTTGTTTATGTGACCATGCAGTACGGTACAGCCTCTCGAAAGGAACTGTACCGTTACCGCCGGTTACGATCAGAAGGCATAGAAACGCCAGATCGCGAGCAAGCTTGGCAGTCGATGGGGTGTGGAATGCATCTGGGCTTCGAACTCCAAGCTGAATAGTGTTTGCTCTGTATTGAAGGACTGCTTGATATACTGCTGTCACATTCATTTCAATACAGGTAAGCTTGCGATCGCTGGCAAGGGTAACGGTCGCAGTCGTGTGGCTGCGATCGTAGGCGTTAAGCACATGCATACTGATGTTTCTGCTGATTATGAAACATTACATGTGTCTTGTGTTGCAGGAGCTGCATTGCTTGTATGTTACTGTTGTGCGAACAGTAAGGCTATTTGTGTGTGAGGAGTTGCACACTGGTTATAGCGGTGAGTACAGATACGTATAACAAGCATGCTCCTGCTGGTTAAATAACTGTTTTGTTTTGATCTCTGATGATCCACATATTGTGCAGATTGGTTGGGAGTAGCCATTAAACTCCTGGGACTGCTGAAGGGCCAAGGGTGTCCTGATCGGAGAGCAGTCGGTACGTACACATATGTGGATAGGTTGCGTGTGTGTTTTATGTGGTTTAGATATATTTTATGGACACTGATGAACCCACAAGTAAATCGTAACGCTCGGGTGCAGGCAGATATAGACGGCAGTGCGAGCACTAGTCTATATAGACATTGAGAGTACTTGGTGGTGTTCACAGGTAAATATACGTAAACCATTTGTAATGAGTCGATGGGGTGTGGAATGCATCTGGGCTTCGAACTCCAAGCTGAATAGTGTTTGCTCTGTATTGAAGGACTGCTTGATATACTGCTGTCACATTCATTTCAATACAGGAGCTGCATTGCTTGTATGTTACTGTTGTGCGAACAGTAAGGCTATTTGTGTGTGACGAGTTGCATACTGGTTATAGCGATTGGTTGGGAGTAGCCATTAAACTCCTGGGACTGCTGAAGGGCCAAGGGTGTCCTGATCGGAGAGCAGTCGGCAGATATAGACGGCAGTGCGAGCACTGGTCTATATAGACATTGAGAGTACTTGGTGGTGTTCACAGGGGATACGTCTCTCTTCATGCAAACGGACTGCTGACGGTTACGGCAGCCTCCACTCAATGCACAACACTATGCGGTCCCCAGAGCTCTGCGCGTAGGTCTCAGCGTCGTGCCGATTGTAGCCCTCGCCCAAAGCGCCATCCGTATGCGGACCCAGCGGTGGTAATCGCATGGCGGCAGCCTTAAGCGGGAGAGCACAGGGTGGCTAGCACCAGCATTTCCCGAAACCCATTCCTTCATGGCAGAGGACAAATGCGCCCAGTGGAAAAGTCTGTGGCAGTCTAGTGTCATTGAGAGTGGACAGCCACGCTCCCAGGAGCCTTGATTCATCATCTGTGAATCCCACACGTGCAATACATTTTCCAAGCAGAATGTGTACCTTTGGCCCCGCTGGGCTGCTTTAGCTAAAAGAAAGTGAGATCCAGGGTTGGAGGAGGTAACGGTGGATCTTCTGGCTTCTGCGGCCTACATCTTCCCATCTTCAGTCAGGGGGAAAATAATCAGATATGCAGGGCAATGCGCAGCATGGTGCGGACGGCATCCCAGCTGTCGGCGTTGTGCACTGATGAAATGCCATATGACTTACTCTGGAACTCACACGAGCCAGAATGGGTCACACCCTCAATAGCACAGGAATGATCCTACAGCTAGTCTAGATCGCATCTTCCGGTTCACATCATGGCAATGAACCCCATTTGAAAGGAACCCTGAGGGTCCTGCACGCATGCATTTTGTCCCAGGACCACCTTGGTCTTACCAGCCGTCGCTGTGCAAGCAGTCCATTCAAGCAGTCCATGTCCTGCCTTCAGGTATGGTCTAATCAATCGTCAACAGCCGTGTAACTAGCAACACACTTGAGTTTCACCTACCTAACTTGCCTGGCGAAATTAAAAAGATACATTACCACATGACCACACGTGATGCCTTTCATGAACACTTCCGCTCTAAGCTGTCCCTAAGTTGACCCTTTTCCTAAGCTAGTAACAATTTAATCACAAGAACAGAAGTGTATTAGGGACTGTTTCCCTGCAACTCATAGCTGACTACACATTTGCACTGGACTTCAATCACGACTCGAAATCTTCCAGCGCATTGCTTACACGGAACAGGTAAACCCGGCATTGTAGGCTGGAAATGCTCTGGCTGAATGGAACTCTACCTCCAGGCGCAAAGCGAAAAGATATCACTGTCATCACTGTTTTTCATACGTGCCATCGGCATGAGTTGACTTCAACTCTGTGAGAAGACGAGCCCAAGAAAATGTGCTTGTATGCATGGAGCTGGGTATGCAAGCCTGTGTTCAATTAAGCACTGTTTTAAAGGTGCCCCAGAAGATACATGCCGAATGGAGAGCAATTGAACACAGAAGTGCCACCAGACTTTTGGCAATACCCAGGATGAACTACCGCATGCTCTAGGCCCACTGGTTATCTGCGTGACTCCAATGTTGGCACATTTTGGCTTATTGACGAGGGACAGCCTCCTCCGGGATCGAGTCAACAGTAAGACACCGGGATAGGCGGCCAGGCTCGATGCGGAGGAACTTAAACTCTGCAGAAGCTCCGTTCCCATTAGGCGCAGCGGCATACAGACCTGCCATGACTGGGCCACCAGCCTTGTCATCCACCAGTGCCAGCTGGCGGATGCAAGCCCAAGGCCGTCCAGCTCGTTTTGCCTCCACTGTATAATTTATGCCCTCCCGACGGATGCGCAAATCCACTTCATTGCACTCTGAAGGGAATTCTGACATTGACCAGTCTGAATAGCCTCCATTTGTCCCCACAGCCCCAAGTTGGTAGTTGCCTGCATTCAGCACAAACACACCTTGGATGTGAGTGTCACCCGTGACAAGCCGAAGGGTGGTTACTAAAGGTGAGTCACTGAGACATTAGCAATACTGAGCCAGAACCTCCTCAGGGCTTGCGGAAAACTTGGAGGTGCGAGTGGGTGAATCATGCAGCTTTTTTTCATTTTGGAGCTGATCTTCGGGTGTGGATTCTTCGAGGCGTCATGGTCTGTGGAAAAAGGGGGGGGGGGGGGGGGATCAGGATGTGGAAGCCCAAATGACTTCATGTACTTACCACATGAAATTCCTGGGAAAAGTGGCCTCTTTATTTAGATTGCATTGCAAACACCGTTTCCGATAATGTTTTGATCAGGGTGTGGCTGATGCGGTTAAGTAGAAAAAAAAATCCACCAATCATTCACAAACAAAATATCGCATGTTGTCAATTACAGTAACAAGTAACTGCCTCCTTCATCCCCCCTTGCCTCCAGCATTTGTTACGGAATTGCCATCAGCAGCATTAGGGCCCAACTTCAAACTGCCAACACCCTGTAGAACTTGAACGAGCGACAGCTTGGCTTTCAAGTCACCTTCCTGGAGATTAGTGCACATCACATGAGCTGCCCTTTCCCCTGGGCCCTGCCCACCATAAAGGCAGCAACAATGATCAAAGCGATCCTCACATCAACCCCGTGGCTAAGCCAGTAGCATTGCACAACAGATTGCAGGGCCACAAGCAATGATTAGGGATCACTTCATTCAGGCACAATGTTCATGCCTTCTGGCATGATCCTCATTAATTAAGCAACCTTGATTACTGTGGAGAGAGACAAACATTGCTCGGACCTGGAGGATGGTTGGTCACCCCTGCCTTCAGCCAGCAGCTCCCATTGAGGCGAACCATGAGGCCTGCTTGGTCAAGATCATTCACGTGCATGAAGCGGACGTGTGTTGTCATGACGAAGTCCCCATACACCTGGAAAACAGGACCAAAAAGTAAAACTTCCACGCCTTTGTTGTGCATGGTCCTACTGTTTCAGTCCCCAAAGTGAGATGCCCTTTGAATAACAAATTGCACACTACAGAAAACCAGTCACAACTAGCCTCCATGGGGGAGCAGTGCCTGCATCGTTGGAGGAGTGCAAATCCAGCAGCCTTGCGATGCAATCACCTATGTGAGGGTGAGAGGACACGCTCACAGATTTACTGCTTGCTAAACTGGGGTCTTGTCCTACCCTTAATGCATGTCAAGATCTTACCATCAGTGACCCATTGCTGCACAGGTGTCAGGACTTATACAAGACATCCCACTTTGATGCGCCTAAGGTTTTTTTGGGGGGGCCCGGGGGGGGGGGATGAAAGAAACCAGAATTTGCCACACAGTGGCAGTCACTCGCTCCAATGTCTAGTATTTTACTGGCTGCCATATAGCTCGTGAAGGGGCCAACCCCTCTTACCTACGCATCAGCATGGAACTCCATTGGCTGATTTTGTGGACTTGTGTCCCAATCCACTGGTGACAATCAACTCCTTTTCAACATGAAGACACTGGTGGATCACCTATTCCAGACCTGTATTGTCCCTACCATACCCTGCAGCGCTTACCCTTCCCTGGCAAGGATCGCATGCCTCTCCAGCCTGCCTAACCACATCTGCTGTGATCTTCACACTCGGCCTATTTGGCTGACGCCCTTCCTCACTCCCCTCTCAAAAAACTCCGCAGCGTGCGTGCGTGCGTGCGTGTGTGTGTGTGCGTGTGTGTGCGTGCGTGCGTGTGTGTGTGTGTGTGTGTGTGTGTGTGTGTGTGTGTGTGTGTGTGTGTGTGTGTGTGTGTGTGTGTGTGTGTGTGTGCGCGCGTGTGTGTGCATCTCCTCGCATAAGGGCATGTGCGCAGGTGCATCTATGTGCAACAATGCATATTGCAACTTTACGTTTGGGAATGCAAGACCCTCTATGCTCGGTGCCCTTTCGCTCTCTTGCCGTTATGTCTCTTGCCCTGGTTCCCAAACCCCTTTTAATCTCCCTTCCCTGTTTCGCAGAGACTGCGATATGAACATCACTGTTGTACCTGTGGAATGTGGAGGAAGTGAGCATTGTCTTGAGAACCGCGCTTCAAGGTTCGCTGCCAGCACTCGGACCCTGCACGGCTCTCGATGTATAGCGCCCCGTAGGCTCGAACCACGCTGGGCTCCTCCATCCAAACCAGTCTCGCATCAATGTGGTCCCATTTGAAGCGATCATACAGTGGATTGTCTGCATCAACCACGCCTTCGGCGAATCTTACCTGCAGCTCCAACCAGGAAGGTCGCTGGGGCACAAGGCTGTAAGTCACACCACCACTTGCATTATTTGATTAAGACAAACTTAGCAGGACGAGTAACCAGTGGTGGTTGAGGGGTTTTACACAGCTTGCTCAGTCAACACGGCCACTTGGAGAACTTATACTCAACATTCTTACGAAACTCCCTCGCCCCGCCGCCCCGGTTTCACACACACACACACACACACACACACACACACACTCTCTCTCACTCACACATCCCTTACATCCCTTTCCTCCTGCCTTCCTCCCCCTCCTTTTCTCTCTTGAACCTGCCTGGCCACCCACACACGCAATCGCATGTATTATGCATGTGCATGCCTGCCGACACCCCCCTCTCTCTCTCTCTCCCTCTCTCCCTCTCCCTCTCTCTCCCCCTCCCCCCCCCTCCACACATACACATACCCTAAAACCCCCGTCCCCCACACCCCCCCACACACATACCCACCTACCCCCCCCCCCCAACACACACACACACACACACACACACACACACACACACACACACACACACGCGCGCGCGCGTGCGCGCGCGCGCGCGCGTGTGGCCCATGCCGGCTGGTGCAGGCTCACGCAAAGAGCGGGGCAGATAAGGCCGAAAGGGGTTCGGGTTCGGGGGGAAGAGGGAGGGAGGCAGAGGCGCGTTGAGAGGGAAGGAAAAGGCGGCATGGAGAAGAGGGAAGGGGAGGGTTGAGACAGAGGGAAAACGGGCCAACGTAGGAAGGGAGATGGAGAGAGGGGGGCAAGGAGGAGGGCGGAGAGAGAGTGCGAGAGCGAGAAAAGGGGGGGGGGATCGAGAGATATGGGTGGCAGAGGGAAGAGAGGACAGCATGCTTGAGAGAATGCGGGCTGGACAGAACGAGGAAGGCAGAGAGAGATATGGTAGCAAAGATGCGCATGTACCATCTTAAATTTGGAGTTGACCCGCTTAAGGCCAGCAGCACAGGGCTCATCTCCACTGTCTGAGCCACAGGGGCTCCGTAGGCAGCTCTTCAGCTCCATACTGCCTCCCTCCAAGCGGCTCAAACTGGATGTTCTTGCATGCCCTGTAAAAGTATGCCTGCTGCCCCATAGGTTGGCTTAGAATAATGCATTCATTCCAGCCCAGGTATGAAGACGGCAACTCGCAATGAAAGCCAAAGTCAGCAGTGGACATGTAATTGCAAAGGAGGCATGAAAATTCAAATCCCTCAATCTACAAAAGAGAGATCCTCAGAGTAACAAATTCCCAACCAAGAGAGAGGACCGAAGCCAAGCCTGTGACCTTGCAGAGGAAGAACAGCATGGCTCAATCACACATCCTCAGCAATGCTCAATCACCACCCCGTAGCAAGAACAGATTAGAGCCTCCAATCAGCCTTCATGCCATTATAACCCACAGACATGTGGAAGTGGGGGTGAGCTATGGACACAGCTTGAAACATTACAACCCCTGAGACAGTAAACCCTAATATTTAAGTGGTCTCATTTCAATGGAGTCAGTGCACAGCGCACCGATGAACTCAGTTGCGCAAGCATGTGCAATTGGGTTTTTGGAGATGACAAACAAAGTGGGACTGCAAGCATTGGCAAAACTTCACCTGTACCCTGCGAGTAGCGGCCGTTCAGCAAAGGTGGGCATCTTCCTATATACTAAAGATGGACTCTCTTTG
>KV908339.1:683745-686245 GCA_002005505.1 Botryococcus braunii | reverse complement strand
AGCCGTTCGTCCAGGCATCAAAAGTGGGACGTGGCAAGAAAGCAATACAAGCGGTAATAGTGAGGTAATAGCACGACGTAAGAAAGGACCGTACCTCATCATGCCCGCTAGGGCTGGGCTGGGTGGACGTTATTCAATCCAGCCCGCGCTGCTTCATACACGTGAGCAGCTCACAATGTGTGAACCTCGCTACTATCAATATAGAGTGTCTTGTGTCAGAGGCTTGCAACGACAATTAGGTGCCATTGTGGACTGGTGTCGCTCTTCCTATACGCGTATTATCCCAGCTAAGACAAAGAAGGATACAGTCTTTCCCATGTCGCCCGAGGCGGCCCCTTCTTTTGGTGGATTGACGAGGGTGTCACACTCTGGGTGTGTACACTAAGAAATACTTGGAGGTGTTACGTTATCCTCTGTTGGGGATGTGGGCGGCACCTTAGGCCACTTGCATGGGAAAGTGTGCGCCACCTGGAGCTCCCTTTTGCGTAAGTATGGTAGTCGGTAGGAGTGCGGCCTCAGCCGCTGCGGGGGAGGGGTTGCATGTCTCTCCTCTCTTGTGCCGCTTGAAGGAGCTCATCTTCGCACATACTCTCAAGTATTTTGCAAGACGTCCCGACTTGCGCTTTCCAGGCTACTGCTGCTACGGATGGCTGTCTCTAACGTGCGGGGTTTTCATCACTTTTTTTAACAGATTCTTGGACAAAATGTCTACCAGAAAAGATTGCATATCAGGGCAGAACCTGCCTTGAGTGAGATGCAGTAGGCTTCGACCCAGACGTGTTTACCTCCTGATGTATTGTGGACCAATTCTTAGACTGCGATGCAACAGGTATTCCTTGAGACTGCGATGCATCAATTCAAAGTGTATAAGAGATAACTGTACGACCATTTGCCGCCTGGGGATGTCTGGAGCGCTGCTGACATCCTTTTCCCCCAATGCAGGCAGGCGCCAACAAACTAGGGAAACGTCTTCAGCTTCTTTTGAACAATGCCATGTAGCACATGTGCCAAAATCCAGTACCGTCTTATGTAGATTGGGGCTCAATTTATAGCCAAGCATAGACGTGGCAAATGTGATTAACGAATGTCTGTTATGCAGGCTCTGAATTGCCGATGTTTGAACTATCACTACTTAACCGCTACTGTGGTTGCAGTTGTGACTTTGTGTGAGTTCGCTTACCTTGATTGGATATGACGTTGTGGTAATATGTACTGAAAACGTTCATCACGACTGGTAAGGGCTCCATTCGGTAGGCCTTTATTGAGTCGTCTGAAAGCAAATACAATGGCATGAGTATGGCACCATGTCATCTTGAAATGCCAATGTAGAGGGATGATATTCTGTCCAGTGCTTATTCCGGTGTGGTCAAGTCTGCATCCAAAAATTTGCATGAGAGCGGTGCCTTTGTTGTCGTTGATGTTGTTGTTTTTCTTTCTTTTTTTTTTTTTTTTTTTTTTTTTTTTTCTTTTTTTTTTTTTTTGGGGCTTTTAGCAGCATCCATCTGTTTCTCAAAAGCATACGCAGCATGTTTGAAATTGTTATTAAGAAAGTCAAACAATTCAAAGTAACAGCCCTGCCTGGCAATCTACTTGCATGTACTAGGCAGTAAGTTCTTGTTACGTTCCATTTACCTTGCTTGCGTGGGGGTGTGAAGCACTTGCCAAGACTGAGCAGAATTAATATGGGTACAAGCCCTCAAAAGATAATGGCCTGGCTACAAGGCCCCTTCGTACGCCAACCAACCTCCCTCCCTCCTTTCCCTCCCCCCCTCCCTCCCCCCCCCCCAACACACACACACACACACACACACACACACACACACACACACACACACACACACACACACACACACACACACACACACACACACACACACACTGGCCCACTCACCATCCCTCTCCCTCCCCCCCCCATCCCATCAACCTAGCAACACGCACATACGCACGCACGCACGCACATACACACACACACACACACACACACACACACACACACACACACACACACACACACACACACACACACACACGCGCGCGCGCGCGCGCGCGCACGCGCGAGCCCCGTTAGTGACGAGTATGCATGTCTGCATTCTGCAGATCCACATCTTATTACCATGTCGGCAGTAATCTTGTTTCAAATAAACTTATTTCGGGCCGAAATCTACATTCATGGCGTATTTAAATTGTTTTTAGACCCAAGCTAAGAGTGACCAAACAATTACAATGTGTTGAGGCGAAGACCCCCAATTGCAAAAGGTTCTCATAGGTGATGACGAAGCAATGCAGTAAAACACATAAGGACCCATTTTTGTCTTGAAATGTATACATCACAAAGTTTTCCTCGCCACTGGAACCACCACGCCATGCACATCCCTTCCTTTCAGCAGAAGTTCAAGTTACGGTATTCAAGTTGATGTATCGATATGCCCTCTGCATCCGCTCTCCCAAACTTGCCAATTTCTGCAGGGTTGCAAACAAAATTTGGGGTGTCCCGGGACAA